>NSJX01000023.1:20982-177926 GCA_002286715.1 Dentipellis sp. KUC8613 | reverse complement strand
AGTAGACCGGGAAAGTGGAAAACCTACTCTATTCAGGGCGCGTGCTTGTTGCTTATCCCTAACTGACAAGTTTCGTACACGCCGCCGACCCGACACCGCACGATCACCAGGCTGCGTCATCCTCGGCGGCAGGACCTTCAACAACCGCACAAGCTCAAGTGACCAGCGATACATACACCGTGCTGCACGCTCGGTCTCAGAAAGCTGCACAGGCGGCGTTATCGCCGAGATTGAACCGCTCGCCGACAGATGAGGAACGCAGGAAGAAAGGGGTGGATAAGTCGCGGAGGAAGCGAGATCGGGACATGAATGACAGGGTTGCGTTGAATAATGTTCTCCCAGAAGACTGGCGCACTCAGTCGGATCCCCCAGGTTTAGTGGAAGTCATGAGGAAAGGTGCGTCTGTTTCTGAGATTTTGCTTAAGCATTCTGAACGTCTCTCGCAGCGATAGAATATATTCCCGGAGCACGGCAACGTATCACTGATCTCGAGGGTGCCCTCAGCCTGGCGTACGAAACCAATGACGTAGTCAGCTTGCTTCTAAATACTCAGGCAAGACAAAGACAAAGTGAGAATGTTCAGACGGTTGGTCTTCTGGTCCGCTTGCAAGAGGAAATCAGTCGTTTGAGAAAGCACAGGGGAGGTTGATCGTTGAGGTCCTGTCCAAATGGCAACCTGTCGAGTATCTGCATCAAAATGAATATTATCTTTAGCACCGTATAGCGCACACGTACGGTTGCACGGGGAATCAATGGCGCCTCGAGCCTCGGCCCTGGAGAACGCCCACCTGACTGCGCTTGAAATTTGCCACGAGAACTCCTGCGTCCTTCTCAATGCCTGGTCCGACCTGCTTCCACTCCTCCTCGCTGTATCCACACTCCCTCCCATACTCCTCCACGCTGACTTCGCCTCTTCGCGCTCGCTCGCATATCAAGGTGGTCGCTGCGTTTCGGGCCTTCACGCGTTCGATGCAGTCATAGGCGATCCGCATGAACTCCTGGTGCGAAATTTCTCCTCTGTTCTTGCGTTTCATGGCTTCCAGACAGTCGAGGTTGATCTTGTGAATTGTAGCATCATGTTTAGAAAGAGGCATTTCGCCAGCTACGCTCCGCGTCAATAGAGTGCTCTGAGTGCGGATAGCAGACAACTCACTGCTCTGCACTGAAATGGGCGTGACATTGAAAAAGGACGGACCTTGCAGATCAGAGTCCGAAGACCCCTCTGGGCTACGACTAGAGGACATGAATGCACGAGAATGAAGAGAGTTGAAAGGGCGGAATGCTTTTTGCTGCAATTGTTTTTATAGTCACCACAGGTAGCGTTCTAGCGGGCAGTTGACGAGTACTGTAAAATAGCCTTTCTCGCAGGTATTATCGTAATTGTATACGAACCGAAGCGTTGCTAGGTAGGTCGTGATCGCATTGGCTCTAGACGGCACAGAGTGTGCTGCGTAGGGCCAGCGCAGAAGCTCTTTTGTCTTGTCTACGGAGAATCTACGAATGCTTATTCTGACAATTACTATCGTCGCGCTGAAGTCACCGCAGTGTAGAGAAACGCAATAACAATAACGAGATTTCGGACAGTGCTTACCCGTTCATGATCTTTCCCGTATGTTTCCTACCAATGGGACCTCCAGTAAGCCGCATCAAGTTGCATCTTGAGGCGGCGACAGATACTTGGTGCCGCCTGCGGCTCGGCAGTGCATCAAGACGATAGCGATACTACTATCAAGTCGTATGGGTCCTGAGTGGGTAGGATCAAGATTGCCAGGCAGCGGAGAAATATTCGTCGCAAGTCGGGTGACGTTGGAAACAATAACAGAGAGCACAGAGGCGTTGCGAAGGGTGCGATTGTGCGATTGTGCGCCAGTGCGCTCGGAGCAAGATGAAGACGTCGTGCTATACGTGGTCGTGTAGGGCTGGCCAATCATCGACATCGTCGCCGGTCCACAGGTCCAGGGACCTGGCGGTGGCGCGCAGACGCCCACACTCCTCACGGGGGGCACTGCCGCGTTCTGTTTTGAGATTTCGGTAGTGAGTTCGGTAGTGAGTTCGGTAGTGAGTTCTGTAAGGACAATACAAAGGCCCTTTGGCTGCCGGCCATGTGGCAGTCGAGCCATGCGCGTTCCTGTCCGCGGTTTTCGGGGTCTTGGGGAACTTAAAGACTCTAGAGCTGTGCAAGAAACAGCTGCGGGCAGGCAGACGGAGAACGAGACACTCGATTAAGTCCTTGGACAGAAAAAAATCAAGGGAGTAAAAAGTATCAAATACAGCCAAGTGATTTAGATAAACAAGGGAAAATATATGAGCTGCAGAGTCGGTTTCCTCGTCGGAAGTCAATGGCAAATGTAAAATTTGGCCGGCGGAGGATTCGAACAGAAGCAGTCCGGATAACGAGCGAGAATACACCCGTAGTACACGTAATACCGCTCAACCATACTGGCATAGTAATAGCTACTTGCAATCTGATGATACACCCGGCTTGCTGCCCACACATTGAAGACTTGTAGCTTGTAGATCTGCCCTGCATATTATCCTGATTATATCAAATGCACTTTTCACCTCCTTTCACTCAATTTCTTTCTGTCCAGAGATTCAGCCAAGCTTGACACTCTCCACAAGTACTACTTGCCTGCCGCTATGTCCTGCGCAGCTCTTCAGGTTCCCAAAGACCCCGAAAACCGCGGACAGGAACGCGCATGGCTCGACTGCCACATGGCCGGCAGCCAAAGGGCCTTTGTATTGTCCTTACAGAACTCACTACCGAACTCACTACCGAACTCACTACCGAAATCTCAAAACAGAACGCGTCAGTGCCCCCCGTGCCTGCTTGCCCTCATGCCAGTGAGTCAGTCCCCCCTGCCCTTCACTTGTTGTCCTCTACAACCTTTGTCTTCTCTTCCCGCTCAATATACACGTCTATTATCTCTAAAACCAAGAACTGGGGCGCTTTCGATGCGCGTCTGGGTGTTATCTGGGTCTACATCCGATGAGATGACTTACCTTCTCGAGACGTAGAACAAGGATGCCGACGTGAACGGTTATCGTCCTGAATCATATGCCTGATATTGCGGTCACCCCGTCCGACTGCTGTATATCGATTTGCAAGTGTCCATCCGATGCACCGGCTGACTTTTCAGCAATCAGACCGTCGGAGTCCCCGAGATGGGCAGCCACGTTCTTGCTCGCTCGCCGTCGACGTTCCCAGATAAACACCCTCAAGAGAATCTGCAGGCTGATTGCAACGTAGCATGAAGATATACAAGCAAGCGAGGTAAGCTTCTATACATTCTCTTGAGTTGTGCTTCTGAATTGTCTTGTCCTTGCGTCGAATGTGGCAGGCCTGGCTTGTATAAGTCCGAAACACGATGCACGGCATGGACATCACCGTACTATGCCTCGCCAGCAACAGCAACAGAAACAGCTGCGCAAGGGAAATCGGAGCATTATACGAGACCCCATCGTCACGCGCTCGCGCTCGCAGCTCAATGTTGCATCATGCGATGCCGTGCCTTCGCATGCGTCGGGTCAGGTCGCTATTTCACCGACTAAATCGCAGACAGCTGAACATACCATGTTGCAGGCTCGGGAGGACCTCACGACTATCTAGAGCTTGGGTCACAGGCCACACTTGGTGCTCCGTACTTCCCAATGGGAGGCCTATCCTCGTTTCGCCAGCATGGACAGCCGGTCCTGGCAGCCGCATCTTGGGCAATATCTCACGTGAAGTCTTCAGAAAGTGAGACGAGAGAGAGTGCCGATCCGGTCATACGCGCTCGGGCGCATGAGAAGGTCGCTTGGGCCATATCATCACCGAAAGCTAAGCACCAAATGACGGAAGAAGAGCGCAAGAGAAGAAATGCCGATAAGGCGCAGAAGAAACGGGACAGGGACGTTGAGGATAGAGTTAGATTGAATAATGTCCTGCCGGAGGATAGACAAGCTGTGTTGGACAGGCCAGGTCCAGTCGAGGTCATGAGAAACGGTGTGTCTATGTGTAAAATCCCTGAGTCTGACGAGTTAACCGAATATCTCCTACAGCTATAGAATATATCATTGAACTGCGTAGCGAATGCGTGGATCTGAGAGCGGAGCTACACAGGGAGCAAGAGACGAACCGAGTCATTCGCATACTCATAGGTGCTCAAGAAACGGAAGTGAATTCTCGAGCGAGCGACTGTATCCTCGAGATGCAGGAAGAGATCCGTTCGCTAAGAGCCAGGCTTTCTGGGCAGAGCACATAGTCTGAAACAATGGGCGCATTATTTATCATGCAGGTTCAAGTTGATCAATATACAGTATCATGAATTACGAGGCGTAACAGATCAACGCCCTCCCAAACGTTGGCTGCGAAGACCTTGGGCACGATTCCGCCTGTGATAAGCCCCCATAACTTCAAAATGCCTCCTAATTTCTGGCGTGATCTTCTCCCAATCATCATCGCTGATTCCGCTCTCCTTCCTAAATTCTGCGCGACTGATTTCGCCCCTTCTCGCTCGCTCGTCCAGTTTGTCGGCAGCTTCTCTCTGAAGTCGATCCCGTTCAACGCAATCATTGGCTATCTGCATGAAATCTTCGTGCGTGATCTCTTTCCTGATCTTGCGTTCCAGTGCCTCAGAGCATTCTTTTCTGATCGCGAGCCTCGCAGTGTCAAATTTTGACTGCGGACTCCTGTCGCCTACCATGCAATCAGCATCCCCGTCTCTTGAATAGTTTGAAAATGGTGTTGATCGCTTACCGCTCTGCGCAGGGACGGGCACTAACACGAAGATGGAAGATTCTTGTTCGTGCTCACTTGAAGACATCAGTAAGGTGATGGTGGTGCTCAACTTCTTGCCTTCGCACCGCAAACCTCCATGGCCGCCTTTAAAGTCAGTACGTAGCAACGGCGCTTGTTCGCTGGTTTCCAGCGAACGCTTCAATTGTTTCCGTCGTGCGACCGGGCTGCTGATTACGGAGGGAGGAAATATACTCATCGGTCTCGTTGCTCACAAAATGCAACAGGAGCTAGTTTTAATTATCCTGTGCCACACAAAAGGGTGGGCTGCATGAGGCTGTGTGGAAGTGTTTGCGTCGTGACCTGGAGAAACTTGACAGTAGGAAGACAATAAGTGTGGGCGCTTCGAAAAGGTCCCGACATCAGGTTAATCTCTCGAGACAAGAGATACAGAGACACTGACATATATACAGTTAATTGAAGGATGCATCAGGTACTAGGATCCTCCTATTTTCATGGGTGATTCAATTGACGACACTCCCATGCGGCTAATCGTCACTTTGTCACCGAGACGAAGCGGCATAGATTCCTGCAAAGGCCGCAGACCTATGAAAAGTGAAAGTTTGTCATTTCTGCGACCCGCAGTCAGTGTTATTTCCTTCCTTGAGTTTGGTGCAATAAGCGAAGTATCCGTGGTACAGATAGAAGCCTGAGGAGCGCGCCATTGGGAGAAACGCAGCGGCGGCTATTGCCGGTCCACGTGTCCATTTGATGGTCCAGGGACCCGGTAGCGCGGGTCAAGATGCCCGCATCATCTTCTATTCATCTCCTCCCTGACCGTAGACAACAATTTCTTGTGCTCTAAGCACCTTGCTGCCGGATAACTGTCTTTCTCTCGCACCATACTCTTCTCAAGGAATGTGTATATTCTCAGCCCATACTCTCGCCTGCAGTGTCAAGGTATACTGCGCAGATCGAGGTACGAGCCGCCCTTACCATTGTTCTCCAAACGTCTATCTGTCTGTTGATGCATAGCAGCTCACTCGAGAGCCTCCTTTCCATTCCCGGACAAAGCACAGGGCTTGCTTGTCGTGTGGCTGCAAGGTCGCTAAGCAACGATGGTCATCCGCCGGGTTTCGTACCCTATATTCGCTTTGCTTGTGTCAAGAATGGCAAGGGCTTGCTGGTATAAGTTCGCGGTCAGCGACATCCTATGGTCATCAATATACCATGCCTCGCTTGTCGCAGTCAACCAAGGGCGCTCGGGACGCTGAGCGAAATTGTTCCGCCAAGCGAGTCCGGACGGACCTCGATCTTCTAGCAGAGGTGGCGGTATCTTTCAGGCGTTCAGGTATCGTCCTTTCGCTCTGCTTCAGCTATTATGACTGACAATCACACATATAGCAGAGTCCCCCGCGCCACACTCGAACAAACCCTCCAGTTTGCCGGCCTCTGAGACGCGCATCGTGCAAGATGATGCCTATAACTCGCAATCGTCAGATTCCTCTTCGCTCAATCCCCAAGCAGGTTCTGTGCACACCCGTCTGTCCCCGGCACTGTTCGGGGGGTCCTCGCCACTCTCGGCACTCAGTGAGATCACGCCTAGTCCTCCACCCGTCTCCAGCCCTCTTCCCGCGC
Organism: Dentipellis sp. KUC8613; assembly: GCA_002286715.1. Classification (NCBI taxonomy): domain Eukaryota; kingdom Fungi; phylum Basidiomycota; class Agaricomycetes; order Russulales; family Hericiaceae; genus Dentipellis; species Dentipellis sp. KUC8613. The sequence continues at coordinate 171,571 of NSJX01000023.1, read as the reverse complement.
CCGGCTCTTCGCCTGCGCAAAGGCTTCCATCCGCACCCAGTCCTCCGTCAGCGCCTAGTCCTCTGTCTACGTCTAATCTTCCGCCTGTGCCCAAGATCCTCAAGGGAGCGCATGAGAAGGCTGCCCGAGCTGCGTTGTCGCCAAGAGTAAGAAGACACAGAGTGTCAGAAGATGTGCGTAGAAAGAACAAGGCGGACAAGGCCCAGAGGAAGCGGGACAGAGACGTGAACGACCGGGTCCAGCTCAACAATGTGCTTCCGGTAGGTAGACGAACTATCTCGAACCCGCCGGGCTTAGTCGAGGTCATGAGGAAAGGTACGTCTTTGTTCGTCGTCTTCGACAGAGTGGTTGAATGGTTTATGCAGCTACTGAGTATATTCCCGAGGTTCAAGGCGATCTTGAAGCGGCACAGAAACGAATTTCTGAACTCGAGGAAACTAACAACATGTTTGCCTCAATCTTGAAGACGGGGAGCCAAGAATCGCCTTATGAAGGTGTTGCGATTGCGGAGAAGTTGATTTGCTTGCAGGACGAGATTGAACGACTGAGAACTCGGGTGACGAGATATCAGTAGTCGTTTGTCACACGACGACGTAAAATAATTATCTGCGAACTGTCTCACGCGATGTGCTACAATGTGGAAACTAATATCCCCTATGGCTTCGGTAGGGCTTCAGCGTGAGCAGCATTGAACTCCGCTCTCCGTGCTTGCAAACGTTTCTCTAGCTCGGGTTCTACTTTCCTCCAGTCCTCTTCACTGTATCCGACCTTTCTGTCGAATTCTTCCCGAGTCACTTCACCATTCCACGCCCGCTCGCACAATAGCCTGGTCATCTCTCGTTGAGCCTGTGCACGTTCACGGCAATCGTTGGCTATACGCATGAACTCGCTGTGAGTAATTTCTCCTCTGTTCATGCGATAGAACGCCGAAGCGCAGTCTTGATTGATTTTGGCTATTGCAGCGTCATGTTTGGAAAGCGGAAGAGTGTTGTCTGGAACAAGATCAGCATGCGATCACACTGGCAGCTGCTTTGCGATACGTACCGGTTTGCACCTCGGCGGACACAGTCGCTGATGCAGATGGACTCCGAGAGCCCCCATCGAGAAGGTGACGATCGTCTCCGGTGTTCATGGCTGAAGACATGGGTATCATGGGAGTGGAAAGGTGAACAAGTTCTGGCTCCAATATTGTGTACTTTATATGCTGGAACAGACGGTTGCCCATGACGTTAGATACGCGCAGCACAATAGTTGTCGCCTGGGTCACGGTGATACTGGTAGCCGCAATTGTGTAGCTTCGTGTCTTTGATGTGAAGGCCCTTCGGAGACGGTTGGTCTTGTATCTTTTGTTTTTGTGTTGGTCGATCGTTATACCATCCTTCAGCTATGGGGAACAGCGATCATATCAAAGCGGTAAGACGACGTTCGCCGTGATTATAGTGTTTTTGTCTCGAAACCAACGATCAGCTAACCGATTAATCTAGTTTATAATGTAGGGATATTACAGGCTGCGTATGCATCAAGCCCGGCCACGCCTCGTACTATCAAAGAGAGCATTGACGTGCTTCTCTATTCCAGGCCGCATTTTCTCCCAATCCTCGTCGCTATACCCATACTCCTTCATGAATTCCTCCAGGTCGACATCGCCTCTGGCGATCCGCTGACATAGGAGCCTCGTAGATGCTTCGCGTGCTCGCGTCCGCGCGTCACAGTCGTAGGCTATGCGGAGGAACTCTTCCTGGGTAATCTCGCCCTTGTCTCTGCGCCGCAGAGCTGCAAGGCACTCTTGTGCGATTTTGTCGATTTCTGCGTTGTGCTTGGAGATGGGATACTTATTACCTGCAACCGGATTGAGTTATAAGCTTCGGCAAGAGGTGAGATACTGGCTTACTGTTCTCCATTGGTATAGGCAGAGGCGATGAAATTAGGTTGGGATTGGGTGATGCTGTCCGAGGAGATGCGGGTAACGTAGATAGAAGAGTGATGTCCGTCAAGGACCGAGTTGTGGGTGTGAGTCGATGATGATGAGAACGCCTCTGTGATGTTGGTCTTTATACGCTACCACGGAGGCCGCTCAGAGGCCATTTGACACACATCTCACAATAATTTCGCTTGGAACTGATTCAACGCAATTGTGTGGGAGGCGTGGCGTGGCGGCGAATGTCAAACTGCGAGTAACCTCTTTTGTCTCTACGTCAGTGTAATGATGGTTAAGACAGTCAGCAATTTCAAAGCCATGGCCGTCGCATCATCACCATACCGTAGCGAAAAAGCAATAACAATAAGGCGAACTCGGGGAGGGTATTCGCCGTCGTTCACCGGTCTGGGTCTCTTTTTGTCCGAGCGTTCATAATGCGTTATCTGAATCAGGCCCAGGATTCGAGACTTTAGCGACATTGCCTGCAATATTCCTCGGAGATTCGTCTGCGAATCTGACCACGTCCTCTTCGGCGGCCACTGTCTGGCAGAGGAGCAAGACAATAAGAATCCATCGATTGACAGGTCTCGCCGGTGGATGCCGTTGTCAATTTCGCGTGTACCAGAGGAAAGAGCATGCCGGTTCATGGCGACGACACTGAATGAGCTGAGGACATGCGAGACGAAGCATAGTAGATACTAAAGGCTGTAGAGGTGGAGAGAGACATTGATATTTTGAGACGACGGATGCGGAACTATCGTCGCCGGTCCATGGGAGCGGTCCAGGGACCCGGTGGCGCGACCTCGCCCACTAGGACTACGATCTGGCAGCTCGTCAACCTCCTCCACGACATTTTCGATCCATCCTTCAAGCTCGTTGCTATCCCACCTTTCTTCCTTCTCTTATGACAGAACACTTACTATCATCGCTCTTGACATGTTGAAGGAAATGTTACCCGTCTCATTGTGCGGAACAAGGACAGGTACGGGCCTTGTTCTCGAAATATCTACTTGGGCGACGGACATGGCGACCCAGCCGAAATTGCCGTTCCGTCCTTTATCCTCATGTTCACCAGGCTTTCCCGACACGCTGGACAATTTAGAAGACCGCTGCAATAGGAATTCCCCGCGAACGAGCGACGTTGCTCGTACTCAGATGGGCAGCGTTGTTTACTGACTGACGGCATCTTTGTGTGAAGACTCCTGAGTGTGCATGGTTGGTCGCAATGATCTTCAAGATCGCTAGGCAACAGAGGTCAGCCCCTTTACCTCCTCTTATTTCTTGCTGCTCTTGTTTCGAAAAAGGAAGGGCTTGCAACGTTTAAGATCGTAGGAGGGTGCATGGCATGGACACGCGTACCAGCACGCAATGTCTCGCAAGTCAAAGGTACGAAAACATAGTCGGGATAGCTTGCGGGATAGATATCTCGCTCGTTCGCGTTCGCAGCCCGATGTCGAATCGCAGCAAGCGGCTCCTTCGCAGCCTCCAGGTAGTGTCGTTTTACTACCCTTCTGCGTGTCGTTAATGTTGACTCTCCGACAGGGTCGGAAATGATGCTCACAGGTGCAGCACCTAGCTTTTCGACCCTTGAAATGCATGCTATGCCAGGCCCTTCCTCTTGTGTCCCCTACGGAGATTCAGCGTTGACTGCCTCCCAGCCGACCGCTCTCAGCAGAACGGCGACGTCCTCATCATATGACGGAACGATTAGTGGTACCTCCTCGACTTCCCATACTCGAGCGCAGGAGAAGGCTGCCCGCGCGGCGACAGCGCCAAGGCTCAGGCGGCAGCTGTCGGATGAGATACGCAAGAAGAAGAGAGCCGAAAAGGCAAAGAGAAAGCGAGACAGGGACGTCGAGGATAGAATTAACCTGAACAGTGTCCTTCCGGAAGATAGGCAAGCCGCTGCAAATCCACCCGGCTTGGTGGAGGTCATAAGAGAGTGTGGGTCAAACTTGTTCCATGTTCTGTGCGCGTTATTGTCCTGATGACTGTCCTGTCGTTACAGCGCGCAACTACATCCTAGAGCTGAAGTCTGAGCTAGATGAGGAAAGGAGGAGAAACTCGACGCTTCAAGCTTTGACCGATCTAGCCCAGCAAGCGGAAGAAACGCGCCAACGAGAACATGATGCCAAAATGGCAGAACTTCAGCAGACATTGGATTCTCTCAATGCTCCTCCATGATGCACTAGGTAGCTTATCCGGGCTAAGAATGGACTAGTGTACTGGCGTTCATAAGACGGGCGAGAAGAATACAGTCATATTGAGACGACTCCTACATCAGTACCCTCTGGCGTTGCGGAACTTTGTAACACGCTCGCGCAAACATTGCAAGTTCGCATTCACGATGCGACCCTTCCGCAGAGCATGTCGCCTCATCTCTGCGATGTACTCCTCGCCGAAACCGTCTTCCCTTTGTATGTCTTCCCAATCGGACTCGCCCGATGCCACACGTTGGCGTTGCGAAACCGTTCGTTCCATATTCGACTTCATCTCCTGCATGGACTGCTGTGCCACTGCTAACCATTCGTCACCTGTGATCTCCCCCCGCTTCATGCATCTGTAGGCATCCATTGCATCTTTCAGAGGGGTGTTCGGCTTGGGCACTTCGATAACTTTGACGCCGGTGAGCCCTCGGCTCTTCTGCTCTTCTATCCAGTCTACCTCCCAAGACCTCGTGTACTGGTTCAGGGCGGCTTCATGCTCGAGCCTACTCTTTATCTTCGCAATAAGGACCATCCCTTCGCTGTATGACAGTTCTCCTCGCTGCATGCGACTATAAATCAGCATGCCGTCTTTCACCGGGGTCCGCGAGTCGGGAACCGCATCGAGGTCCGATGCGTCATCACCTGCGAATAAGTCTGAACACTAGTGGACGAAAGCACACCATAGCGAAAGACTCACTGGATCCTACCGGTGCAGCAGAAGCCATGCTAGGCGTATCTTCCATGTTGATGATTTCTGAGTCCATCGAAGCAAGGATATAATCTGAGATACATAGCAATTAGCTGAAAGCCGCGGTGCCCGAATGTCCACTTACGAGTGTGGGACGGAAGGCAAACTGTAGCAAGCTGTATCCTTCCTTATATTCGTAGTCCTGATATCGCCACATGGGCGTCGCTATAGTTGTGGCACACAATAATCGTTTCGCGCCCTACGCGACGCGATGTGGTACAGGTCCGCTCTACGTATTGATGAACCAGCACGCCTCTTTTGTGTAGGACATATCGGGTCCACTGGTCCGAAGCATCTCATGCTTGTGGAGAATGCCTTACGTCGTCGTCACCACTTGACAAGAGCGGTCTTGATAACAATAAGACTTTGGGATGTGGGCGCTTCGTGGGCGCCTCGGCGCTGTGTTCATGAGTTTATGAGCGAGCTAACACAATTGGCATGCTCACTATACATCAGTGTCTTCTTAGAGCGTCTTGCGGAAGGATGGCTGTACGAGATTAGCGGAGGCATGGAAGAATTGCAGCAGAAAAATCGCGGAATGGGCATTCACTGGGCCCCAGATGCTTAATTCAATCCCGCGTCGTTACAGAGCCAAGTAGTCAGTAGTGCCATCCATATCGTCAGGTATGTCATGTTTGAGAACTGGTGCATGATAATGTCATCGCCGCCAATGCCTAACAAAGAACCGAGACGATCAGGATATTGCTTCGCGGATCGAATTTCGCCAATGAAGTTCCATTCGGCTCAGATATACATAGAGCGGATATGCCAGAGTGTATATGTGTCGAAGGCTACTGGTTGCATCCCAGGAGTGAGAAAGTGTGGTGAGGGACTTGGTCACGGTGAAAGAGACGGTGGCGGAGCGGGAATGCCGCGGCCATAATATTGCCGCCGGTCCACGGGTCCAGTCCAGGGACCCGGTGGCGCGACCTCTCCGAGTCTTGCCCCAGGACCACGATTTGCTCGAGTCCGACCTTCTCCATAACATCTCTCGAGTCTCATCCCTCTTTCAAGCTCCTTGACATCTTATACATCTTCCATCTATTACCACTGAAAACTTGTCTTTCTCTCGACAACCTGCATGCAGGAAATGTCAATCAATTTGCAGAACAAGGGCAGGTACGGGCCTTGTTCTTGAAATATCGACTTGGGCGACGGACATGGCGACCCAACCGAAAATGTCGTTCTGTACTTTGTCCTCATGTCAATCAGGCTTTCCCGATACCCTGGACAATTTAGAAGACCGCTGCAACAGGAATTCCCCGCGAACGAGCGACGTTGCCCGTGCCCAAATGGGCAGCCTTGTCCACCGACTGACGGCATTTCTATGTAACAGTCCTCGAGACTTGACAGTGGGCATGTTTGGTTGCAATGCTCTTCAAGATCGCTATGCAACAGCAGTTAGCCGCCTTGTATCCTCTCATTCCCCGCTGTTCTTGTTTCGCAAAAGGAAGGACCTGCAGGGTTTAAGATCGTAGGAGACTTCATGGTATGGACACGCATACCAACACGCAATGTCTCGCAAGTCGAAGGCGCGCAAGGGAAGCCGGGATAGCTTGCGGGATAGGTACCTTGCTCGTTCGCGCTCGCAGACAGATGTCGCAATCCAAAGCCCGCCGGCGCCTTCGCAACCTCTAGGTACGTTTGCTAGATTGTGTTCAGAATATTGCAGCTGACACCGACACCCATAGTAAATGTAGAAACAGTGCCCTCAGCCGTAGCGCCAAGCTCTCAGACTGGACTGTATATCGCGCAAGACGCAGCATTCTTTCCATCCCAACCAGGCCCTTCCTTGTTCATCCCTTATGAAGAACCAGTATTCACTGTGTCGTCCCCAGAGACACTGAGCGAGGGCGTGATAGGCTCGTCTCACAATGAGGTAGCTAGCGGCTCGGCTTCGAGAACGCACGCCCGGGCGCAGGAGAAAGCCGCTCGAGCCGCGTCGGCGCCGACGGTGAAGCACAAGATAACAGACGAGGTACGCAAGAAGAGGGCGGAGAAAGCAAAGAGGAAACGGGGAAGAGACGTGGACGATCGGATCAGGCTCAACAATGTCCTGCCAGAGGATAGGCGTGCTACTTTGGATCCTCCTGGCCTCGTCGAAACTATGAGGAAAGGTGCGCGCACGATCCCTGCATGTGTAATCTTCATTCATCTCATATTTATGTTTGTTCAGCGCACGACTATATCGTCGAGCTGAAATCTGATCTAGACGTAAAAGAAAATGCCAACGTGTCATTGCTTCTGTTGAATCGGTGGGCTGAAGAAGCGGAAAACATACGCGAAGAGGAAGTGCAAGCGCTGAGGACTCTTGTCCAGGAACTTTTGGAAAAAGTCGAACAGCAGGGCGAAACGGATCCGGAACCCTCGCAGACGTGACGCGCGTGGTCGGACTTGTTTGTATCGACTGCACACATCATGTATTTTACACATACTCAAGGAGAAGGAGCATACATTGTAGCATAGATCTACTTCATGGATCAGTGGCCTCCGGGATTGCGAAATTTGACCTCACGAACGCTCATGCGATCCAAATTTGCGCGGCGAGCGGAAGCTTCCGTCTCAGCACTTCGTTCCTTCTCATCCAAGTACTCGTCGCTATATCCGTATAGCTCCTTCTCCACATCCCTCCGAGTAGCCTCGCCGGCTTGCCTGCGCCGAAGCACCGACAATTCCCGTTCACTCCTTGCCTTCATCTCCTGTTTGCACTGCTCGAGCACCGCCATGTATTCATCCTGCGTGATCTCTCCCCGCTGTCTGCGCTCGCAAGCCAGCGACGCGATCGCTAAAGGGCTCTTCCGCTCAGGCGTCGTTATGACCTTGAACCCGCGGAACCCGCGTCTTCTCTGCTCCTCTATCCAGTCAACCTCCCACGACGTCGTGTATTGAGTTAGAGCGGATCGTCGGTCGTTTTCGGCCTTCAGGTCGTCGCTCAGCTGCTTGATGAGCACTGAAGCCTCTGCGGGTGATATCTCTCCACGCTGCATACGCTTGTATACCAAGAATCCGTCTCGCGTGGGGTCCCTTGAATCGGAGATGGAAGCGTCACTATCTGCAGAGTCATAATTTAGGGACACGACAAAATGACGAACGAAGCATGATACTCACTGGATGAAGAAGACTCCGACACGGTAGCAGAGGGTGCTCCTGGCACGACTGCAGCACTAGCAGCTTCTGCATTCATCTTGTCTTCAAACGGATAGGAACTTGAGAGAAGATTCATCAGCTCTGGCACTGACACGATGGATAGAAATCGACTTACGGGCGTCGAGCGGGCGGTCAAGTACAGGAAGTGCAAATCTTGGCGACACCTTATAGCCATGGCCACACTCTCGCCACATAGGCATGACTACGTATGTGGCTCACAATTGTGTTAGTACAATTGTTATCTTGTGCCTCCCAACCAATCTGCGCGGCACGCTAGTCGGTTGTCAAGACTCTTTTGTATAGAACATCCCGGATCTGGTGCGGCGTAAAACCCCAGCCACGCTACATGTGTTGCTGAGCCGTCGTTCGGTCGCCACCGTCTGGAAAAGAACTGTCGAAAACAATAAGGCTTCAGCATGAGGGGGCCAGGGCGCTACAGAGGCGCTTGTCACACCGAGAGCGGCATGAGCGGCACCTGGACCGTTGACACGCTTCACAGGCCTCAAAAGATTCTGAAGTCGAGAGAAAGGAACCAGAGTGAATTGGAGCAAAGATGTACGTGGTGGTGGACGTCGACAAGGAGCAGGCGAACACGTCGGCAGGGACCGGTTTCCCGGCTCGGCTCGGCGCGGTCCGACGCGGGGAGTGTAACGCTCACGTGATGAGTAATTGTCGCGAACTTGTTATTTGACCCTTGTCCAAGTTGTTGACTTCTTCTGCTATCTCGCGACGTTCACACTGACGTCTGACTGACACACATCGGTTCTATAGAACCTTTATGATCAGAAGAGAAATTTCAATATCGATTTTACAGTAAGTAGTAAGTATCGCATCACAACTGAACTTTGAACGGTCAGTCATGGCTATCGTTTTACCATACTATCATCTGCTCTGCAGACGAAGGTGAATCAAAAGCATGGCGGTCTTCACTAGCGACACATGCTCCAGCTGGACAACCCAGTGCATCCAGTGTTTGATCCATGGCACGTCGCTTCCCTCGCGTTGATGTTCCGTCTGAGAGATGCACTCGACGTCGAAGGCCTCCGTGAGCACGCAGTAGCCTACCAGCGCATTTGTGCGCCACGAGATCACCCAATACTACCATGGCCACCTGCTACACGAGCACTTGCACCAATTTATCGATCCCAAGGTTGGTGGCAGGCGATCTAGCCTGCAGCTAGAGCGTCTGCCTCTGGGAGAGATATGAGCCAGGTCAGGTCTTGACAAGCGAGTCGACGCTGAGCGATGTTTTTCCAACGTGCCTCCAAGTACTTTCGACCTCGATTACTGAGGTGAGTGCGACGCTCCCTGCTTACCACTCCCAGACCACTAATGATGATTCATACCATAGTATAAGTAGAACATCGACTGCCGGCGGATTCCAAATGAAAACGAATCAGCGGCACAGGCTGGTGATGTCGGAGACGACGTATCTACGGTCGACCCTTACCGCCAAGTGGGAATATCGGGACGGAACACAAGAGCCAGAGAAGTGGCCACGACGGTGCGCGGTGACGGGTGAAGATCACGAGGACGCGCCGATGTCCCCATGCACAGGGCTCAGTGTGTGGTGAACCAATTACTGTCCGCCCAATGGGTACAGCGAAGAGCAAGTCGTGATCAAACAAATGGCAGGGCAAGGCAGATCTGGTATGAATTCAAGGGTACGTGATATACCTGCGAAACTTTATGAGAAATAAATTTGCTCAATGCGGCAAGTACGCTACTCACCAGAAAGCAGCCCGACTCCTCCGAGAGACCCGAGGTCTCGCTAATCGACAGCCGAGCTACAATCGACCAGATCAGGAAAGCCTATTTCCATAAACCAGCCTCCGAAGCTTGCCTGGCCGGGAGCACAGACATGGACCACTCAGTGACTCCGCATGCCGATTGGTGGCCGGTCAGTCTCTATTGCTGGCTGTTGGAGCCCCCATTGCCCGAACAAAAATGCCTGCGAATAACCGCCCCACAGACCGGTAACCACAGTAATTGGCTTACAGCTACAGCTGCAGCTGGACGTCGTGATCACCCAGCCCAGTTCGGATCCAGATGCGATGCCCTGCCGTCCCCTGATCACCATCCGCATCCACGAAGAATCCGTCAGTGTGCAATAGGGTGACACACGGATGAATCACGCGTACCGACACTCCCCACTGCACGCGTGGTGCGAAAATCCTGCTTTGCTTTGCTTCGTAGAAGCATTTGCAAGCACTCCATCCGTGATCAAGATCCCTGATTCGTGATTCGTGATTCGTGATTCGTGATTGATCAACAGAATCGAATCCGCGACCGAGATCGCCGGACAGGGACAGCGCCAAGATCGGGCATGCACGCGACACGCAGTTTATGGCAATCCGTCAGGAACCGATAGGCAGGCCGCGTGCGGGAACGGGTGCGGATGCGGGGGAGATTGCGTGTGGGAGCACCACTGGATAATCGAGTGACACGAATACGAGGACTATGTCCCTTATCCCTACCCTCAACGCAGACTGCACATCTATCATCCTCGGTTACCTGGATAATTCTGCTCTCTCTGCCTTCGCACTCACGTCCCATGCCGCAGTCGTACCCGTCCGCAAGGAGCTCGCACGCTGCCTCCACTTCACCGACGTCGAATCCGCGATCACGGGCTTCACCTTTCTCCAGAACCACTCTCTCGAGTGCTCTGTTCGCGCCATCGTCCTCGACATCCCAGAGGAAAAGTGGAGTTCATCGTTCACGTCCTTCGTCACCGACATCCTCACATCCACCAGAAATCTTACCCGTGTCCTCATAAAGAAATATGCAGAGTTAGCCAACGCGGAGCCACGCATCGCCGAAATCCTCACTTCCGGGATATTCACAATTGTGCATCTTCATCTCCACGGCCTCCGGCGGACGAGTCTCGAGCCATTGCTGGACATTCGCGGGCTTCGCTCCGTTGCCTTTGGCGTTCAAGATAATTACTGCAAAATTGAGTGTGCCAAACACATCATTGCCATCGTCTCTGGCAACGCAGCAACTCTGCAGGACGTATCAATAGACGGCCCATCGCATAGAATGTGGCTCCGTCTCGAGGCCCATATTTCTCCCTGTCTTCTCGTCTCCCGTCTCACCCTCCACAATCTGGCCTTTTTCTACGAAGAAATCGGTCGGGTGTTTCCGAATATCCATCAGCAACACTTATGGAGAACCAATATATATTCCCTGGAAGAAGAGGGGCGACTGGGTCCTCATGGGCCGCCCTTGGCACGCGAACTGATGCTCCCCGTGCAATGGTACCACGACTTTCTTTCGCTTCGCAGTCTCGTCATCCAATCGACCAATATTGCATTCCACGTCGACGACCTGACGGCCTCTTTGCGCCAGTCCTCCCTGCGCGATTTGTCGCTCTCGCACGTGTCGATAGGGAAGCCGCGAAAATGGTCTCCCCCCTCTGATATCGGAATTGCTGCATGCCCTCTTCTCTCCGATATTGTCTCCAGTGCATATAGCCTCCGCCGGCTGGACATGGGATTCAAGTTCAACATTCCTTACGATCCGGTCTGTCTTCCGGCGTTCTGGTCCCTCCCGCAACAGCGACTGACAATTGAATTTTCAGGTACTCGTACTCCCACACGCGACCTTCCGAGCCCCTGAGACATCTAAGCTTACCTACCTGTCGCTGTCCATCAGGCAAACCATCCACATGATCCACGTCAACACGGACCTGTTCCTCGTGATCGTCCAGGCGTGGTTTCGCTCCCTCCCGGCGCTCGCCTACATGCGAGTGGAAATTGACTTCATCGAGACGCGGTGGAAGCGCAAGTGCACAGACTCCGGCACTAGTGGTCACAGCAGAGATCCACGTAGCATCGTCGTCCCCTACGACAAACGTAGAAAGGATGTACCTATCCTCGAGGCTGAATATGAGGACACATTGTTCTCTGTCAAGGACGATGAGACGTACTCGCTGACGGTGCAGTACGATGCGCGCCGCTGGTGAGGAACTGTTTGCCGTTTGTCCCGTCAAAGTAATTCTTAGAGACCTCGTGCTTAGGTCTCAAAAATTTATCGATCGCTTGCGAAGTATAGAACTCGAGGAATTTCGGCTATAGGATTCGTACGCGTGCACGATGCACACGACGTCACCGGGGCGTACAGAAATCTCGTCCGCGAGAGTCGGCATAAACGGTCGGCAGACTGTCTTCATGGCACCCTGGGGGCGAAATGACGAGCGCTATATCAGCAATCCATTCCTGGGCCACCATCCATGATTCGGACCTCCCAGGTCCTGTTCACACCACCCCGGACGGCAACGACGGGCTCATCACCACCGTCTTCATTAGTAATCTTCACTGCAGCAGGTACGTCTCGTTGCTCGATATTGAACTTGCTTCTGGCCTCGCCGGATGCAGTTGCGTACGCACGCTCGAGGAAACGTTAAGCTCCCTCACCCCCGTCCCGACCTCCGTCGAAGTCTCCGTCGTCTCTCAATGTGTGACCGTTCACCACGACACCGGACTGACTCCCGAGGCGCTTGCTTCTCCGATCGCGTAGGGAATAGACGAAATCGCAATTCGTGAGTGCCAGTGCTCGAGCAGGATCAGGGTGGGCTGAAATGCGACGGCGATCAGCTCGGATCTGCACGCGCACATGCACACGGTGAGAGACGGCGCACCGAGAGAGGCGAGCGGAATGCATCGCGCGAGGATGGGCATGGGATCCGGCTCTGTATTGTGAATTGAACGCATCGACGCGGGCCGGCAGGAACGATTCAGACGTCGATGCAGCTGGGAAGCGTCGCCTCCTGGCCGAGATCCCCAGCGCGGTGCCGCAGATCGGCATCTCGCCCGCACAACCGGCGCAGCGGGAGCAAACCGTGACGCACCCGGAGCCAGTCCGAGGTGGAGAACTAAGACTGGCTTTGGGAAAAGAGAATGGGAATGGGGACGTGCTGCGCTCGTACGTGTAGCGTAGATATCCAAAGGGCGTTTGAGCGGAAAGAGGACGTGTGCAATGGTGTTTGGTGTTTGTGGCGTTAGCGGGCGAAAATTGAAAGGATGGCATTGTCAATGAAGCCCGGCGGGCAATGCCATGCGTACGTCCAGGGTGATCAGCCAGCGATCATGGCCCCAGGCTGTCACGATAGCCTTTGGAGGTTGTGGGACGGGCGGCAGCGGACAAAGGGGCTGCATGCAAAGTGATACAAAGTGGTCTGATGCTGGGCCGGGAGAAGAACGTGCCCATGACAGCGGCACAGCAGTCTGCGATGTCACGCACGCCCCGGAGGCTCCATCGTCCAAGCCCTTGCGCGTTACAGTCGCAAGGCCATCGTGATATACGTCGACGTCGGGGATGCAGCGATGGGGGCGGGCGCAGATCAGCATGGCAACGGGCTCGGGCGATGAGGATGGCGGGTCGCAATGGTGTAAATTGGAAGTGTGGGCGCCTGTCGCGGAGTCGGACGCCGGGGTTGTCGGGCCCGAGGGCGCGGCGCATTGTGCGGGGACGCAGGCCAACGCTTTCTGCTCCTCGCTTTCTGTTTTCCCGACCAGCTTGCGCAACTCATCAAAACCACAACGCGGGGCCGGCTCCCGTCTTTCTTTCCTTCGCCCCCTCCCCCGCTGCCGGTCAGTGCACCCCATGCAATGCCCACTCTCATCGCCCCCGCCCTCCCCAGCCCCTCCACCGTCATCCTCATCATCTGCGCCGCTCTATTCGTGTACCTGCTCTCCCCGCTCTTCGCGCTGCTCATCCATGACCACAAATCCGCACTCCGCCTCCTGCCGGGCCCTCCGTCGACCTCGTTCGTGACAGGCAACCTCGCCCAGGTCGCGGATCAGGAAAACAACGACATCATATCGACGTGGACCGCGAACTACGGTACCACGCTCGTATACCGCGGCTTCGTGGGCGGCCGCCGGCTGCTCACCACAGATCCAGTGGCACTATCCTGGATCCTCGGCCGCGCGTACGACTTTCCGAAACCGGAGTTCGTGAGGGAGAGTCTCGCCTCGATGGCGGCGGGACACGAGGGGCTTGTAGTCGTCGAGGGTGAAACACACAGGCGCCAGGTGCGTACTGCCTGCGTGTATGCATACCGAATCCATCTTGACAGGGAACATGTGCACGATAGAGGAAGATTATGGTGCGTACCGTTTGTATGCCGTGTGTGTTTTGTGCTAAGTTGGGTGGCAGAACCAAGCATTTACGACCCCACACATCAAGTCTCTCCTCCCCATCTTTCTTGAGAAGGCTTGTCAGGTGGGCCGTTTCGCAGCGGCTGATGATGCCATCTGACCTCTGCATTAGCTTCGCGATATATTTGTGCACATTGCCTCGAGTGCCTCGGCGCCCTCATCTCCATCTATACCACACGGACCGATACCCCAGCAGGATTCATTCGCGTTTCTGCGCTCGCTTGATCCTCCACGACCGGCTTCTGAGAACGTGCCTGCTGCTCATGACTTGAGACGACGATGCCGGCTCCTTAGAACAGATCCGGACGAAGAACGAGGCAAGACCGAGGTGGGAGGAGACAAAAGAGACCACGAGGGCCACCCAACCGTAGATGTACTGTCCTGGCTCGGCAGAGCGACGCTCGACGTCATCGGCGAGGCAGGCAAGTCTTCGCCCGCCGTCTGCAAACGGCAAACCCATTCCCATATATATCCTATAACTCATGAATTCCACAGGTTTTGGGTACCACTTCAACTCGCTCCGCTCCGCGCGCCGCGCTTTGGACCGATCCTCGACTGTCAACGGTGACCCATTCGGAAAGAGCAGCGCCGGCGGCGCCGAGAAGGAGGACGAAAACGAGCTCGCGACCGCGTTCGGCGTCATCTTTTCGACCGCGCGCAAGTTCCGCGTGTTCACGATTTTCCAGGTCTGGTTTCCGGTTTTGCGCAGATTCGTGCGTGTTTTTTCTGTCATTTCCTTTCCGGTTGTGGAGAATACCATGTCTTCTGCCGACGTGGTTCTACCGACGGGCGGTGTGCTGCTGAGGCTAACGCCTATCTTTGATAGCGCCCGAACAACAAGACCATGTCCGAGGCCCGCGCGACAATGCGCCGCATCGGCCTGCAGCTCATCGCCGAGCGCCGCGCGGAAGCACTCGCCGATACCACCACCACCTCAACTTCAACCACCTCAACCTCGCACACTCCCGACAGTGAAAAAGCAGCCTCGGCCCCAGGGCGCGACATCCTCAGCGTGCTCGTGCGCTCCTCCCTCGCCTCCTCGCCCGCACAAGGGCTCTCCGAATCCGAAGTGCTCTCGCAGATCGCGACGTTCATCGCCGCAGGGCACGAGACGTCCGCGTCCGCACTCACGTGGACGCTCTACGCGCTCGCGCGGCGCGAGGACAGCGGGCGCGCGGTGCAGGCGCGCCTGCGGGCCGAGCTGCGGCGCATCGGGGCGGAAGCGGGAGGGGACGATGCCGCGCTGTTGGGTGCGATCGAGCGCTGTGCGCTGCTGGACCGCGTCGTGCGCGAGGCGCTGCGGCTGCATGCGCCCGTGGGGAGCACGATGCGCGTGTATCGGGGCGCGGAGGAGGAGGTCGTCGTGCCGGTGCTGAGGGGCGTGCGTGTGCGCCGCTCGCGGACGTTGGGCGATGTGTGGAGGTGGGTGAGGGGGGCTGTGTGCGGGTCGGCGGGTGGGCGTGATAAGGTGGGCGAGTGGACGGTTGAGCGTGGGTTTAGGTTGCGGAGGGGCGATATTATTACGATTCCGATACAGGCGGTTAATCGGTGTAAGGAGATTTGGGGGGAGGATGCGAAGGAGTTTAGGTGCGGTTTATTGTTTTCTTTTTCATTCGCTGGTGAAGACTTTTAGTGCTCATGCTTTTATGCTTGTCCAGGCCGGACCGTTGGCTCAATCCGCCAGAAGCAGCGCAGGCTATCCAGGGTCTATACTCGAATACGCTCACGTTCCTGAACGGCGCGCCGACAGGCGGAAATGGGCATCGCGGGTGCATTGGATACAAGTTCGCGCTTTATGAGTACGTCCTTCCCTTTTCCATCACTTTAGTATTTGGGTTGAGCAAGGCTGACTGCGATTGGGTTGGGTTGGGTTCGGGTGTACTCCAGGATCAAGATCTTCTTATATGTCTTGCTCCGTGATATTGAGTTTTCGCTCGATGAGGATGTTGTCATCGAGAAACGCGTCAAGTGCGTCTCGTTTTCTCTTCCTCTTTTTTTCGTGGTGGAGACTGTGGCTGACGTGCGGTTGTACCTTGCGATTCAGTGTCGTGACGCGCCCGTTCGTCAAATCGGCCCCGGGCTCGGGCAACCAGATGCCGCTCCGCATACGCGTCGTGCCCGCGGACGAGGACGAAGATGCGCCCGAACTCGAGGTCCACTAGGAACCGATTCCACCCCAGCATGATTGGAGACTGGATACCAAGACCACACGCAAGACTGCTGACACGATCTGCACGCACACATAGATTATGATTTATCGCCTATTGTACACTCGCCGCCAGTGCTGCCTCCCGAGTCCGGATCTCTGTCGCCCCATCTGTTGTTCGCTGCTGCTGCTACCATTTGTTGTCATTTGTCATTTATCATCTGTCATTTGTTACCGGTCACCGGTTACTGTACACGTATACCTGCATCGCGCATATGTTGAGCGTACCCAGGCTCTGTTCCGCACCGATGGTGGTGATGCTCTCGGGTGTTGTGATGCTCGGCAGTCTTGGCTTGTGCTTGGGCTTGTGCTTGGGCTATTTAGGTGCGTGTTTATATGGTTGCTTCGTTGATGCTTCTTTGCAGATGCGCATGCGGGGCAACGAGCAATTGCAACAAGCAACGGGAGGATTCAATTGGCCGTTGTCAGGTCGACTTGCGATTGGTCGGTGCCATGTCGATGAGCCTGAGCTGAGGTTCACCCTGATTCGCTGGCTTGGCTTCGGGCTTCGATTGGACTGCGATGCGCGGCGCGGCTTGCAATTATAGATCAAGGGTGAGTGTATTGGATGGATATGAGCTGATTTAAACTGTGCACAGTATATGTGCTGAATAATTGGATATATGCGAGGTATCCAGGAGCAGGAAAGCAGAAACAAAACAAGGCAAGAAAATAGGAGGACGCGGTGAGTGGAGAAGCATAGAGAATAGCATGGTCGACAGAAAAATAAGGTACGGGTATCCATCCATCCACTATCCACGTCTAACTGGGTGAGGGTAAAGGCATTCAAGGCGGGATCAGTTGAGATCCATAAAATCGTCTAAGCGCGACAGTCAGGCCGGTAGCCCGGGAGGCTCAACATCCTGATGAATCCCCACATAGGACCCGAGAACAGCTGTGCAGAGCTCGCTCAATGGAGCCATATCATACGCATGAAAAAGCCCGCTCTGGGTAAGATTCACTGCGCCGCCTGTGAAGACGGAACGGAGGTCGGTCTTCAATGTCGCCAAAATTCCCGAGCCTTCGTTTCCGTTTTGTCTATGGGTTCCACACGATACAAAGAGTCGAATGTACGGTGGTAGATAGATGACGTACGCGTACCGGCTGTGGAGTTGAGAGCTGAAGAGACACACCTCCGTTTTTGTTTTCTAGATTTTACGCTAGTCTATGCCGAACAGTGGTCGCAAGACTGAGTGCGAAGTTGAAGCATTGAATTAAGCAGCGATGGTTATCGCGTTACAATTGCGTCTCGACGAGTCGTGATACTGGGTGAGCATTTGTTGACTTACTTCTTCAGTGACGAACAGTTTCATATGCCGTCCTCAACAGTCGGCTTTCACGGATTCTCCTGTGCGCCCTCTCACGCTCAAGCTCCGCGTCTAGATGTCTCACTCGGGCTTCCAATTCCTCGATGTATTGCAGTGCTGTATAGATAGCAATCAGTGAAGTAGCAATCGAATTCGGATGTAGGCAATGACTCGAGACCAGTCAACACTCACCACCTTCGACGACATTCCCGGCTCCTAGCGTTTTCCTTTCAGATTTCAATCTATCGGGAAGTTTAGAGCCGAGTCGTGCTCTCATATCCGTCTCCCTTTCCCGCCGTGCTTTGGCATACTTCCTTTTCTTGGCCTTCGGCGTTTCGCCATCTTGCCAGTGTACCTCGGCACCGGTGTTGACGAGTCCATCGCATGCGTCATTTTCTAGAGTGGGGCTGTCAAAATCCCTTTTGCGCTTCCTCGGCGACCGCTTTGGGTACACGGTATATGAGGGGTTGTCGATAGCAAGTGGCGTCATGTCTGCTCTGAAAACAGACATGGTAGAAGACGGTTCAGTGTCAAACTGTTGCCCAGCTGGCTGGGGGGCGCCATGATGTGGTGATCTACAGAAAGGTCAATGCGCAATTGTCGTCGACGCTACAGAAAGACGCACTGGATGAGCTGGTGACAGGGGCTTGTTGAAGCCTCTGCCTGAGGTGACACTTCTGGAAGTGTTCGGGTTGAAAATTTCACGCCTGCTTGGTGTTGGAACATGTGCCGGCGCACACCCGGTACCCTGACCATAGCTTGTGTAGTTGGGCCATCGGAAGGAAAGCCTGCGAACGCCCTTGGAATATCGCCCCTGGGATGGGCATACTGGGAAAAGCTGGTGCCCGCCGAAGTGCCAGGACCGCTGCTCAAAATAAAGCTCGGGGTTCCCAGTGATTCTTCGCTGAACCTGAATATGCAAAGTCAAGCAAGCCATCCAAAATGGCACAAAGGTCGTACCCCAGCTGATCCACACTCGCCACATGTTGCATGTTGTCCTCGCCGTGTTGTAACTGCGCAGAATAATACCCACCATCAGTTGGCTGGAACTGCGTGAGATCCTGCAGCACGAAATTGTTAGCCAGGTCGAGTTCACTGGATGCAGCTGTGTTTGAGGGTGAGAAGGGGGAAGCCATGGTTGACGACTGTGACCCCTTGTGACGAGTTTGTCTGCTTAAATATCGTGTGCGCCTTCCCATTTCGAGGAACAATGACAGCACGACAAAGCGAGGCAACGCGCAAAGCGTCAAGGACTAGAACATTCTTTGGTATGGGGGCCAACACAGGCCGGCTTTCAGGATGTAATTGCTACGCACGGACCTGCACCATCTGCAAAAACTGAATGCCAGTCGTGAACACTGCAGGAAACCATGAATATCGTTGGCATAAAAGAACAGCCAGGAGTGGAGGTACCGACGTTCACATTATTCTGCTTTCAGCGACAACGATATCTTAAGCGCCCACAAGCAATCTTCTCTAAATGTGGCGACATGGGTACTTGGAGTGCCGCCTAGATCCACAGGGACGGGAACAGCGTCACACTGGCGTGTTTCGCATGGCGATGCTGGCGCAAGCCAAAGACACGATCCTTGTGGCGGTCATCAAACGCCAGGTCTACCGTGACTGCCACACAGTGCGCACGTACAAGGCTGTTCTTTCAGCGACACGAGGACGTCGGATCAAGTAAAACCCCACAAGGCAGGGCAAATTGGGCAGTTGATATACCTACGTGAGCAAAGCAGGTGCACTGGCAATAAGAGCTTGGAGCATGTCATGGAATCCGGAGTCACCCGGTACAACCAGTCAACATCAGCATACAAGAACATGAAAACATACAAGGCATTTGAATATGCACGCAACTACGTTGTGGAGGATCAATCTTCTGAGTCCGTGTCTCGAAGCCTGGTAAGAAGAGCTTCTGCCGCCTTGTCTCTCGGCCTGAAGACGCACTGGAACGGGAACGGGTGGCTATGCACAAGCGGCACGTTGAGAATGCTTTGTACTCGCAGGGAGCTTGGCTACGCACCTAACAACGCCGTCCGAGCAGTCGACCTCCGCAAGAATGTCGTGTCCGTCCTTGTCCTTGGCAGGGACGATGTCGAAGACGGAAAGGAAAGAGACAATAATCATCCACACGGTGCTGTCAGCGAGGTGGAGCCCGGAACAGACACTGGATAGCATAACACAATTAGACACATATGTATGGATTGGGATGGAGCTCGTGGGACTTGCCGTCGTCCGAAGCCGAAGGCATACTTCATGTCGTCGTCGGTCAGCCGGCCATCTGGTGTCAAGTAGCGCTCGGGTTTGAACGCCTCGGGATCCGGGTACTCCTCCGGGTTGTGCATCATCGCCCTGGTTCATCAAGTCGTTGGGTTAGATATTTCGCTTGAGCAAGCTGGGTTGTAACCTACCAAGTATTCGCGATAATTTGAGTACCTGGTCCCTGTAAGTTCTCATTCACGAGTTGAAAGAGAGCCCACGCTGACCTTTCGGTATGAAATACCCTTCATAGGTATCATCGTCGAACGCTGCCCTGGGCACCGACAGCGGTGCGACAAGAATCCAGCGCAAGACCTCACGATAGACGGCTTCGCTATACGGCATCGCGGGGCGGTCCTCGAACTCTGGCAGGCGATCGCGACCAACGACTTTGTCGATCTCGGTTTGCGCACATCGTTGGACTTTGGGGTTCAGCAGGAGAGCGAGAACAGCACTCGACACGGCAGATACGGTCTGGAATGTCGATATTCAGGTTTGAATATAGCATGCTACGAAGTGCGCTTACGGTGTCGGCACCAGCTTGACGAGGATGTATATCAGCGTCAGAGTGACATGGATAACGAGTGGGTTACTAGTACGCACCGACATAGGTGATAGCACAAGCATCTTTCGCGGCCTGCTCGTCGTCCTCCCCAACAGGCGACTCCTGCATCCTGTTGATCAGTGTTGAAGCCATCGATGGACCGGCAGTGCCATCCGCCTGGAATGATCGTGAGTTGACGGCTTACTCGCCTAGATGGACTCTTACCATGCCCTGCTTGACGAAGTCCCAGGGGGCGTTCTTCATGTTTGTCGTTAGTTCTGTGCAGCGCGCCGCGAAAGGTTTGAACCCCATCCCAGGGAGCCAGCCAGGGAGGTATCGTACTGCACCATATCGCACAATGGTAAGTCCAGTGCAAGGCTCAGGAACAGAATGAAAGAGGCTACAACGTACAGAATGGAAACACGTTCACAGCAGTCGCGCCGGGGAAGACCGAGTACGAGAGCATCGACAGCGCATCCTCGGCAGCGCGAACAAACTTGTCGTCCTCGGGATCTCCTCCGCCTTGTCCATACGCGATGAACATGGCGATAGCTCCAGCAGCACTGATGCATACACACGGTGTTAGAGCTGTATTCGGAGCAGCCAGGTTAAAATATAAGACTCACATTCGGATGTAGCATCCGAACTGCTCAGGATCTCTCCACACTCCCTTCAAAAACCCTCGGATCTTGGTCTTCTGAAGAGGCCGGTACGCAAGTACAGCCTGCGCATGGAAGTTCTCATGCAAAATACGGCGGCGCACACGCCATTTGTCAGAATAAGGGATCCAGGCCAAGTTGAAATCCCAGCCCAGTCTAGGGCCCCATATTCAGAATTATCCCAATAAGTTTGCTTCGATGTCAACTTCACATACAGTTTGATCATAATTGGGGTGGGCCGATCCGAGTATATCGCAGAGCGGCGCTCCAGGAGCTCTTTCGCGGCCGTCTTCGAGTTGATCACGACCGTGAGCTGGCCCAGTGCCCATACGGATATCACGTCGCCTGAGATTCAGGTTCGTCAGTGCCAGTGTATGCAAGACGAAAACTTAAACGTACTCTGCAACTGCTTCGACCACAGTGACTGAGGTATGTTTCCCAAGGCTTACGTGTGGGAAGCGAAAACTGGTTCCCGACGAAAGGCAGAGTCGGCAGTCCTGGGGGATAGCGGGTGGTGTTCCGGGACTTGAAGGCGTATATTGTCAAAGTGAATATGAGGATTGCAATTGAAGTCAGGAAAGGACTCGAGAGAGACATCTTCAATGCGCCTTGAGCGGTGCGATGGAAGTGCAAGACTGCTGGTCGTAGGCAATAGCGCTAGCACACCCTGACAGTGATGTACTTGAAGGCAATTTCTCCCCGCCCACACGCTGAGATCCTATTTATTGTAGGGTGTCATGGGTATGGCAGCACCTGGTCAATTCAGAAGACGCGATTCATAATTGTACATGATCTAGGATGTCGCATGGAGCCAAATTTTCGTTGGAGATTGCAGCTGCGCTTCGGGTTATCTTTCTGTCGGTCGTATTCAACGTGCATCTATTGATTCGGTTCGACAGCCTACTACTATGGTGCTCTGGTGAGTCTTCAATGTTGTGCAAATGGACGCAGCGAAACTCACCACGTCGCACACGCAGTGTCCTTCCATCGGGTATCACACCAAATCCAAGTCAAAATGAAAGTCTTGAAGTGTAAGACGAACCCCTGTTTCTGTCTACAGGCCCCGGGTGCGCGCCAAAGACGTCTAAAGGAGCCAGTGAAGTAGCGACGGTGCGTACCTCGGTCAAGAGCCACAGCAGCTGATCAGGCGAGGCTTCGCAGAAGCGAATCGATATCGAATCCAATTATAGAATAAGGAATAAGTGATATAAACTGTTGATCTACGTCTTTTTTTTTTCGGAAAGGGAAGGAGGAGGGACCATATAGCGACTTCATTCAAGAACGCGGGGGAACAGCGCCAAAATTAAACTCAGTTAGCGCCCGAGCCTGCAATCCGATCTAATCTAATCTAATCTCACAACCACGTCCTGGTTGCACAACATCGCAGCCTCATCGTTGCTCAAGAATTTCCTTCAGACTCTCCATCCATCCATCCATCCTGCTCTCTACAATGCAAGTAAATTTATCCAAAGAGTCTTCCCAAAAAAACAAATTCTTCATCTCTACCTCATGCTCCTGTTCCCACCTCGGCACCGTTCCTCCACGGCCCGCCTAGCTCAATCGGATAGAGCGTCAGACTCTTAATGGCGGGTCGAACACCCCTTGCCTTGGAATCTGAAGGCTGCGAGTTCGACCCTCGCGGTGGGCTAGTATGCAATGCAACCACGTCTTTTTTGTTGGTATCTTGCAATTGGGCATGGGTGTTGAATGGGGCTAGGAAGGGGGAGAGCTCGATGTCGTTGTCATGTGGGGGCAGCTGGCGTGGTTTTGCCGCGCGGGCGAATGGAGGGTGGTGGGTTCGATCCGTGCTGAGGACGTGGGGTTCTGTCATTCCTTTTCGCGGTATTTTGAATACAAATCATACAGCCAACGCGTGGCGAGCGAGGATGCGTCGAATTTCTTCAACGTGGAAGGAATTCCATCTTTTCGACACATAGTGTAATATAGCTACATCAATATTTAGACTGCTCAGACCGCCCCCAACATCGATATCTCGATAAATTACGACGACGTGCTTGAGTATATGCACCACTGACCGCTGATGCGTCTTACAAGAATCACTGGCGAAGGAGAAACTATGCGGGAGAGCAAGCCACCGGTCCTTTAAAATGACGATCCACGGAATCCTCCAGCGGCCGCCACTATCCCTCACGATCCGTCCGAAAACCGAGCCGCTACACCATGTATGCCGGAAATAACCGTCCATGGAGTTGTCTGTCTAACTCGACTCGGAGGATCCTTTATAAGTATCGAATGCCCGGCCTTGATTTCCAAGTACGCATATAGACTCGGAGGCTGCCGGCGTCCATGAATCGAAACGGCAGATATACACAAATCAAGCGACCCACCGACCACGACCGCGACGTCCGACAGCGAGCCCAATGCAAGCCTCCAGCACTCGCTCACGCAAAGTCATACCAAAAATAAAGCCGCGGCCGAAGCCCAGCGCTCATTACTCGGACGCCTAGGCCTGCCTCTCGCCTCATGACGCATAACGTTCAAAACCTAAACTGCCATCACCGCACCAACTCAAAACGCCCTGGCCGTGACTAGTACCGTGAGAGGAGGCTCGCGGGGGGCGAGACGTGATACACGATAGACGGAGTCAGAACGCACCGGGGGGTGCCGGCAGCACGGCGTTGCGCAAATACATAATGATATATCGTCGCTGCATACGTATTTTTGCATTTCTGTAGTTCGCTGCCCCCTCGTGCACGGGCATACGCATATATTGCGCTCTGAACCCCGTGGATGCGGGTCTCCAGGTCCCTCTGGTCCGTCTTGTCAGCCGCCTGGTTCTCTTGTTCCTCGTGTCTTGCTGTGGATAGGGGAAGAAGAAGAAGCAAACCGGTCGAGTGGTACACAGGCAGGCGAACAAGCGTTTCCGCGCGTCGGATTCGGACGTCGACGTCGAGGCTGCCATACCCCGCGACCAGACTGGCCACCGGCCAGACGCTTGCGTGCGATGGCGCGGTGCATTCCTTGCATATATGCGGCACGGTGCATGTGCATACATAAGTGTGTACCTTGACGCAATCATATGCTGCGTGTCGGCGTTTCGCGCACGGTGGCAGGATGCCTTTTATGTGCGCCTTCGGGTCTGGTGGAACGGACAGTCTCACAGACTCCCACTGGCAAGGACTGCTGCCCGGCGTACTCGCTGCCAGGTCGGACCGACCTGCGGTGGAGCGGCCATTGCATGGGTCTGTGCATTCCAGTCCCAGCCCCAGTCCCACTGCACCCCACGCGACCCAGACCCACGCCCACCAGTCGAAGTTGGGCGGGAATGTGCATGCCAGCATGCGCAGTCAGCGCGCCGGGGTGCGCGCGCGGTGCCGCCGCTGCGTTTCGTGACAGCGCGGGAATGGCTGGGTGGGCGCGCGGTGGGCGGCAGGACACAGTGCATACGTACATACGTATACGCGCCTCGGACGGCAGCTGGTGCCAGATGCTCACGGGTCGGAAAACGGGAGGGCTGGATCTAGACCGGTCGACTGGGGTGCTGCAGACTCCAGAGGGAGGAAGTACTAGCAGCCGCAGCTGAGTACCAGTCTGGGATGATCATATGCGTCAGCTCGCAGTATCAAATATGGAACAAAGCCACTCGGCGCGCGCGTGTATGTATGTGCTGCGACGTCGACGTCATCGATGCAAGCTCACCTGCACGCGCACAGAAGGGGGCATTCCGAACGCGGAGCGCGGCCATGCATATGCGGGCGTCCGAGTCGTCGTACGTCCGCGGCTCTTGATCTCGGCCGCTCGGCAGCCCACCCAAACGTTAATGGAATCCATGTGGCTGCCACTGCCGTGGTTATCGATCCCGTGCCGAGCCCGAGCCTCAGCTGGTGCTGTGTCGTAGTATTTGTCTGCGAGACCAGCTGAAAGGGAGCCTGGAGAGCGTGCACCGTGCGCCGTCTGGTCACGGTGTCGTTTTTAGTATTGCAGGGCGTGCGCGGGCGCCCGGGTCTGGTGATGGCGACGAAACGCGGCAGCGGGCGAGCGAGCGAGCGAGAGAGCTATGGTATAGTTTATACTAGTAGTATAGCACGGGAAGGGGGGATCTTTGAAAGGCATCCATAATCATACAAACTGGACTGTGACTGCGAGACGGTGCGGGGGGCGTGCGTCGACAGGGTGCGCGTGTCGTGTGCCGGGTCGTCTCTTCTCTGTCTGTCTCCGTCTCCGTCTCCGTCTCCGTCTCTGTCTCTGTCTCCGACTCTGCGGCCGACCTGCATCTGCGAGACGCACACGACACCGACTCTGCGGGCAAGCGGGCTCATGTGCCGGGCTCGCCCTCGCCGGCGTGCTCCTGGTACCAGTCCTTCAGCCACGTCTCGGCGACGGCGTACTCCTTCTTGACGCGCACGAGCGTCTTCTGGATCTTCAGCAACGCCGCGTCCGCGGAGAGGTCCTCGCCGGCCTGCTCGTCGCGCTTCTGCCCGTAGTGCTGGATCTGCTCGCACGACGCCTGCACCTTGGCCACGCCGAGCGCCGCGGAGGAGCCCTTGAGGAAGTGGCCGAGCGAGGACAGCTTCGGCAGGTCCTTGCCCGCGCTGCACGGCACACGGGGTCGGTCAGCGGGGCGACAGACAAAGGATCGCGCGCACCCGCGCGGGAGCGGAACGGGAGACGCACCATGCAGCGTCCATCTCGTCGAACGTGGCGCTCGCCTGCGTAAAGTAGGCGGTGACCATACCCTCCGAGAACTCGTGGTTGCCGTCCTCGTCTAGATCGAGGATCTGCGTGAACGTCTCCATGTCGATGGCGCCGGCGACATCGACGGCGGCATCGGCATCGGGTGACTGCAGGGCAGAGCGGTGAGGACGGCGCAGGAGCGGGACGGCGGGGGCGTACGTCTGCAGGCGCGGCGGGCGGGGCCGGCTCTTCTGGGGGCACGCTGGCCTCGTGGGGGAACGCGGGGGCGGGCGCAGGGGACGGGGGCGCCTCTGATTTTGCGCGGGGGGCGGGGGTGGAGGAGGAGGCGCGTGCGGGGGCGGGGGACGGGGCGTCGGGGGGCGCGGGGGATGCGGGGAGCGGGGCGGAGGGCAGGGGCGGCATGGCGGGCGGAGGAGAGGTCGAGGACGGAGAGCGCACGGAAGAGGATATGGGCGACGCGCTTGTCCACGCCTGATCGCTGATTATCGCGCCCGCTTTGGCAACTCCCTCCCATGACGTCCTGTGCCTTGCCTAGATTACCCCGTCCTCTAGACCCCTTTCATTTCTAACTACAGTGCTCGCGTCATACACGGAACAGTCCACGTTGCATGCATAATATGCCTCGCACGCTCGTATCTAGCTCCATGATCCGTAAGTATTTGGAGTATGCGCGGGTCGGCAGACGTGCGCGCTGGAAAATTGTCCGTGGAGAGCCAAAACGTACTCGGCCGCATGTGCTCCCACTCGGGTACAGTATCCACAATCCGACCGTAAGCACATCACTTCTAGAAAATCACCGAAAAGCAGAGAAATAGTGCGCGTCGAGGCTCGGAGATGCCATGGGATCGCAGCTGGAGATGGAAGGAAGGAGAACGGCCACGGAACGTTGAACGGAATCGCCAAGCGCTGCCAAGTCGATCAGCGCGTCTGACGTCATAGATTAGATTAGAGAGCCTCGGTTCCTTCTCCGATCACTCGGAAGAGGGGAGCCGGGCGTTCCCACGGTCGTTTATTCCCGGTTAGTATTTTCTACTTGTTGCACTCATGTTATTAGAGTGAATGGGTCTATAACATTGATTTCTATGTTCTAGGAGGACTTCATGGTATTCTGACATCCTGTCTTTGCCCTTTCCTTATCATCTCGGCAAAATATGACATTCTTCCTCCATAGAGTTGTCCAAGTCAACTCATCATGCAACCTGTCCTTTAAACTTTACCTTCACCTCTGTGCATATGAAGAGGGTAATCCCATTCACTGTGATGCCAGTGCTTCTTGAGCGGCCCCCTAGACTTCGAATTTGTATACTCACCAGCAATTCCAGGAAGCCTAGCGCTTCTTCAGATGCCCTTCTCGACCTATATGAAGCACCGGAGAGACAGCACCGGCACACTGACACCTGGCACTTTCATTTTCTTAGCATACTGTCCAGGCACTAGCTGGACCTTGCAGATCTCGCAGCCGACATGTACTCATTCCCAACAGACCCCCTCGTTTCAGCATTTCTCATCGTCCTCACCTTCCTCCTCAGGCTGTCCCGGCGGCCACGGGACAAAGAATCTGAATCGTTGGTCCCATAGCCAGCTGCGCCTCCAGCTCCCACCCTACATTCCACAATTTCGGACCACACTCCCTCTGCCGTGTGTAACTGTTATTCGACTCAGGGTGGTAACACCGCTCCACCCTCTCGAACCACACCCCTGCCGCCTCCCGCCTGTGCGCCCGTCCCTGCGCGTGACCTACCACGAACCAACCCGCTCAGCCCCGTGCACGAACTCGAGCGTCGGCAGCATGCCCCACATGCACCCATCTCGAACGGCATCACGTCCTGCCCATAGCCCTCCGGAAACAGGCTCGTCGCATGCACCATGAACGTGTTGCCCGACGTCCACAGGCGCGCCCGTGCGGTGTACAGCTGCGGTCGGCCGGCGGGGCGGAGGGGGCTGCGGAAGGCGGAGAGCACGTGTGTGCAGTGTTGGAAGGTGCGAAGAGCGTGAGCATGCCGTAGACTGGGTTGGTGTAGGTGTGGGCGTAGGCGTCGAGTGGGAGGGGTGGAGGGTCGGGGGTGGTGCTGGGGTGGGGGAATGTGTCTTTTGTGGTGGGGGAGGAATCTGGCGAGTGTGGAATTGCGGAGGATATTGTGTGGCCGAATATGCCGCGGATTATGCATTGCAGGAGATCAATAGTCAGGAAGGACGCCAGGTCTGCGTTTGTGAGTACGATGATGCTGAGGCCTCTGGGGGCAGGAATGCAATGTTCGTTGCGATGCCGGGAATATTGCCGCTGTGCGAGATCATCTAGACACAGAGCATAAGCATCATTGAGATTGAACAATGAAGAAAAGACATGCATTGTATCCGAGATATGAATAACGACCAACCGAGGCCATAGCATACAATGGAGTCGATGCCGGGCCATGTGAGGCCAGCAGCGACGACCTCAGGCTGCGCACTGGTGATGGTGTCGAATGCCGAGCGAGAGATGATGGTGGTATTCGTGCAGGGATCGATACTGCCGTTCATAAGCATGTGCACCCATTTTTCCTGTCAGCGAACAAAGATCAGCTCTGCACAGATAAATTGCAGAGTGAAGCACATGAAGTAGTGCACCAGATCTTCGACACTAGAGATAAACTAGTCCAAGAGCGTGTCAGCTTGCCAGATCTCATGGCCGTGCCTGGAGAATAAGTCGAGGATGTCATATTTAGAGGGTCGGTTATGCGGTCCTGCACGAATTGCGTGTAGGAGCCGGTGTATTTAGAGACGAGGTGCGCTCCTAGCATGTAGAACGTTCAAAGCATCAGTCCTATTGGTTTGTAGAGCAGAGAGTAAACTACCTACGAGGTTGTTACATGAGAATTGCTCGCGGAATTCAAATGCAGGTCGGAGATATTTCATTCTCTTGACCACATCCTCTGCAGTGTCATAGGGGCCATAGGACCAATCATGTCTAAAACCAAGCATTTGCATATAGTTCAAGCACCAGTACGAGCTGTGCCCACCGACTTTGGCAGTCCTGTCCTGTGCGACAGGATATCTCGCAAAGACGCACTCGCATCGGCCCACTTATCCATCAACTCGAACTATTCTGGAAGCAGGTCCTTGATTTTCGTATCCCAGTCGAACACTGCGACGTACTCGGGCAGTGGCATTGGGTTTTGCCCATGCGCGTAGTCGTCTATCAAGATCCCGAGGGATGCAGATACGAATGCCTTTGACCACGATGCTATGATGAACGGAGTCTGAAACATGTCAGCTTTTCGGATACCAAAAGCAGTTCGAGCAGAATACGTACGTCGGTGCTCATCGCGTCCCCATCCTCTGTTCTCCTTCCCCATGCCCCAAACTCGGTTTCTCCACCCACGTGAAAGACACCTAATGCAAGGCCCGGAATGGACTCTTTGAGAAGAGGTCTTCGATGTACTTGGACAACGCGGGGGTGATGGCCGTCTTGTGCTGAAGGTCGCTCGAGTCGCCCATGCGACTAGGTTACGTTTGGTAATTGCGGAATACCCATGCACCAAGCAAAGCAAGACCTGCAAGAAGAGCTCTGGTGTAGCGAGACATGGCCATCCCTAGTCAGAACAACAAGAGCTAGATGTGCATCGAGGAAGACTTTGAGGTGCTGATGTCCCAATGGTCTTGCTGCGGACCTTGTCGTGTTGGTTTGGCGCTCAGAATCTCGCTTGGCAATGTGACATGCATGTCTTCATTCTGATTTGTGTTGGATAAGATAATGGCTTCATTGTGAAGGGTTAGCTAGAGATAGAGTAGCCAGCGTGCAGAAGCCTAGCAAATGAATGGAGAGACGTTTCAAGAGAATGAAACAATGAGTTTAGCCGGCGTCTCGGGAGGAGTTACCATAATCCACGGCAATTCTCATGGCCAGCTAGAGGTATTTTGTGTTTACCTCTCTTTCGAATCCATAACGACCACCTGCGATTGTCGACTGGCCACAGAGTGCAGACGATTGACGAGGACCATAGAATAGAATGTGAGTATTGTATCATGTATCTGTCTCGTGCTGCAGTGACTAACATCTCGGCCTCACACAGGTGGAATATCAACTGTTCCAATGCATCCGAGTGCATGTGCAGGCAGCACTTCTCTGATGAAGTCTGTAGCTCTGGGCGCACATCATGAATTCTCGAAAAAATATCAGTGCATCTGACCCTATCTAATGAAAGAGGTCAGACTCATGACTTCTTGCGTGCCGTACTCGGAAGCCGGGCTTCACCCATAAGTATAGGGCATGGGCGTTGATCCCTTTCACACATTCCATTTGTCTCCAGGGGCTCCTGAGATGCCTATCTTACCCGCTATTTTGATTTCTATCGCAGTCATCGCTATCACTCTTGCCTTATCGAGGAGACACCCAGTCCTTCCGTATCCCCCTTTGCTGCCTACTTGGCCATTGTTTGGTAATTTCTTTTCAATACCGTCGCAGCTTCCTTGGAAGACATATGCAGACTGGTCGAAGACCCTTCACAGTACGCGCTCTCTTTTTTGCTTGTCGTATAGTGGACACTAACTGCGCACCATTGGACAGGTGACTTGATTTCAGTGTGGGCCTTCGGCCAACTGACAGTCGTCATCAATTCGAAGGAAGTAGCAAAAGAGCTACTCGAGCGTCGCTCAGCCAAGTACTCTGATCGGCCATTTCCCCCCATGATCAAGCTGTGAGTGATCGTCGGGTTTCAAGGAAGTGTGCACTGCTGAGTCCACCCAGGTTGGGATGGGATTTTGGCACGGGTATGCTGCCGTATGGCGATAAGTGGCGCACGCGCCGCCGCTTGATGCACAAGCATTTCCATTCCAACGCAGCTCTGGCGTATCGCCCACTCCAGGAGGTAAAAGTGCGCAACTTCCTGAGGAATGTGCATGGTGACAACTCGCGCTTCGAGCGCTATCTCAGAGTGTGAGTCTCTTTTCATATGTTGTGTCTGGTTTATGGTGTATTGAGACGCACTATTTGATAAGCGCCGCAGCGGACATATCGTTGTCCATTTCATACGGACACGGGGTTGGTGATCCCGACGAAGACAGGTTTGTCCGCGCTGCAGAAGACTCGATGGCCATGCTTTCCGGAGCCATATTTCCAGGAGCCATGATCGTCAATGTCTTCCCATTTCGTACGCCTGCACCTCTCGGGCATCTATGGTTTCTTCTCACTAAGCTCGGATAGTGCAACATCTTCCGGAATGGCTGCCTGGGATGGGATTCCAAGCATATGCCCGTCGTTGCAAGGAGATCACGTCTGACATGATAAATGCTCCCTGGGAGTTTGTGAAACAGGGGATGGTACATTACTTCTGACTTCTTTCAGCCGAGTCACTGACGCTCACGAAGGCTGATGGTACTGCTCGCCCTTCAATGGCGTCAACATTTATAAGCCAGATGCGAGAGTCGTCCACCGGCGAGGATATGGAGAACACTGCAAAGGATGCATGTGTCATCACATATGTAGGCACGTACTTTTACTTTGAATACTACGAGGCACGGGCACTGACGCTGATGTTCACATATTGTACCGATAGCTGGCGCTGATACGGTAAGCTAGGGCCGATAGATTGCCAGGAGTGTCTGAAGCAGTGCTATGCAGACTGTTGCTGCAGTGACAAGCGGAGTGCTGGCCCTTCTATTACACCCACAGGTACAAAGGCGCGCGCAGAAGGAAATCGACACTGTCGTAGGACGGGATCGTTTGCCAGGATACGAGGACTGCAATTCCTTGCCATATACAGAAGCTCTCTATCGCGAAGTCCTCCGCTGGATGATTGTGGCGCCTCTCTCGCTACCTCACGCCGCATACGAAGATGATGTTTATGAAGGATATTTCATACCAAAAGGTTAGCCCCAATCGCTCTTATCCACCTCTCGTGTCAATGAATACGTACGTTGTTAGGCGTGCAAGTGATTATCAACTTGTGGTGAGCGTGGGATTGTCTATTCCAGAACAGACTTCCTAAGACAGTCATACAGGGCGATGTTGCACAACCCCGACGAGTACCC
Source organism: Dentipellis sp. KUC8613 (assembly GCA_002286715.1). Classification (NCBI taxonomy): domain Eukaryota; kingdom Fungi; phylum Basidiomycota; class Agaricomycetes; order Russulales; family Hericiaceae; genus Dentipellis; species Dentipellis sp. KUC8613. The sequence continues at coordinate 139,747 of NSJX01000023.1, read as the reverse complement.
TGAACCAGAGGTGTTCAAGCCAGAGCGCTTTTTAATGCCCGACGGAACGCTCACGGATGACAGCGTGAAGATCGTCTTTGGGTCTGGCCGGAGGTACGTTGCCCTGGGCATTCAGGTTTCGTTTGCTGCTGGAGCTTGTTTCAGGATATGCTCGGGAATTCATCTTGCAGATAGCACCATATGGTTGCTGCTCGTATCCACTCTTGCCACGTTCAACATCGTTCCTGCGAGAGACGAGTATGGGAGTGAGATTCGTGCCGAGGTTGCTTGTACGGATGGGTTGGTCAGGTGTGTGGTGCATGTTGATCTGAAAGTGCTTGGGCGCTCATGGTCCTCGGTGCTGATGACCTTCATTTGTGCAGCCATCTGCTTCCTTTTCAGTGTATTTTCGAAACAAGAGACACTCAAGCGGAAGTGCTCCTCTCGCAGTGCACAGAAGCTGATGAGGCTGGTCGACGTCAACTGAATAAACAGATATAACATACAAGTAGATAGCTTGCCGCTTCTTGTCCGCAAGCATTGGATCCATGTTCACATTCAGTATGTTCAACGGCCTCCCTCTGCTTATGCTTCCTGGTGATGACAGAAAGAGTAAAGCACTTGCTCTGCCGGCTTCACGAAAACGGAGATGATGGAGAAATGCGGATTTGTGCCGCAGCTTGTCTTCTGGTATTTGCATGCTTGACGTCTGATGCTTGGATCATGAGATTTGTTAATACGTGTGCTAATGACCGTGATCATCAAGTTCCATCAAGCTTCTGCTCGGACAGCATCTCACCTATGCAACACTGTGGATGGTGATTGTTCTCATCCTCGCTGTTGTCCATGTTGTTCCCGCGAAGGACAAGCGACACTCGTGAGTCGGCCACGCGGGTATTGGCGAGACACTCGTAGAGAAGATGGCTGACGAAACGATCATGATAGCCATTTCTTGCTATTCAGATACGTGTTCTGATTGAGGACGACTTTGCCTTGCACGGCTTCGAGGCGTGAAATACCCACCGACAGTCAGGATTGTGTGGGACCGGTATGGTGTGGATTTTGTTCTTCCTTTGAGCTTGATGATTGAAGCTTGTGTGCGGTTCTGAGGCCATGTACTGAGCACTTTGTTTCCCAGTGCTCTCGATCATTAAACTTTCTTGCGACATCGTTCATGGTCTGCGCTGACAACATTGATATCAAGGAAAAGATGGATGCGAAATCCTTCCTACTTATACATGGATCGACAGCGCGCGACGTCAATGGCACAGCAACGACGCGTGGGGCTGCCAATTCCTGCGTGTTATGAGACATCTTGAGTACCTCCTTGATACGATGATGCGAAGCTGCCAATGCTGCTGGCGTGTCTGTGGACAGGTTCGTTGTAAGCTTCGTTTCAGTGCAGGACTCCACAGTCGGAAGTTGAGTAGCATCAATACTCGCAAAGATTGTGAGATAAGTATTGTGAATGCCCCGACTATCAGTCAAGTTGAATCACGAATGGCTGTGCGTTTCTTTGGGTCTGTACTAAGCACAGAAAGGTCTTATTATGAGGTTCCCACGGTAGTGGCAGCTCGAATAACATCGATATTTCGGATGACTCTGCACCGCCATCGCCGAGCCCGCGAGGCTCTCTCTTCTAGATCTATCACTATGTTTCCTTCTCCCGAGGACGAAGCCTGATCTTTTTCTAGGTCGAATGGTACGAAACCCCACCCACAAGCTTCGTGACATCGCGGGCTAATCACCACGGTGGTACTAGTCGTGATAGGAATTTACATGGTAAGTATTAGCATTGACGCCATTAGTACATCACTTCCATAGAGCTTATGCGGCACAACGCAACTGATAGTACAGGATTCTGCTTGCATCCTGAGATCTTTTTCCCGACGTCCTCGCGATACGGCATGGGCTAAGCTCTGCTTCGAACGCACCTGCCTGGCTGGTGACCTCTCAACTGCACCGCCGTGCCCGACGGTGCTCGGACGTATAGCATTCGCCTTCGCTTCATTATTACATACTTACGACGACGCACCCCAAGTGCGCCTCTTCCAAGCTGTTTCATCTGTTGAATCTTTCCATCGGATAATAGCGAGGCACCGGTCACCGACGCTTGTGTGATTGCTGTGCGCGCCTCTTACACCAAGCGCTCTCTTCCTAGTACGCTAACTCCGTCTCCGCATTTGCTATCCTTCTAGACGTTTCAATGACTCTGACAGCAGACCTTTCCCGGATCTCAGGCGTACAAACTCTCGGATGGACCTTCGGGTGGGTTCTCCTTGGGTTTTGTTCAAGTTTCGTCTTCGTTTGTTTCAGAACGAGGGGTGTGGTGGCATCACCAACAAGAGGATCATTTGACGCTAAGTACTTGGGTCACTTCGCAGAACGCTGTCGGTCGGAGAGGACTGGTCTATTGTGAGTCGTATCTGCATTTGGTTCTGTTCTCCTATGGGTAGTCTGGCCGAATATGTACTAACTTCTACTCCCGGGTCTCATGGGCGAGGTCTTGGTCCCGGCGCTAGGGCGGACGACTGCTTCCGCCATTGCTTTTGAGTAACACCAGATGACTTGCAGCATATCGCTGTCTTCGAGAAAGAGTCATCTGCCGTTGACTCGAACCATACCAACCAAGGCATCTCTATCTTCCACTAGAGGTCTTCACGGCACCTCTGGTCAACACAGCTGCTCGATTTGCGGCTCCTCCGTTGGCGCTGGCGCCTGTCCCGGACTCGGGGCCGTTCCTATCGCTACTATGGCGGTGACAAGCAGACCGGAAGTTGGCATCAGGCACTTCCGGTCATGCGCAAAGCTGTTCCCGGCGTCTACTACACTCGTCTACATGGTGGCTTTGAAGGGAAGCAGCTCCTTTGCCCACGCGGGTATCTTCCGGTGGCCCAATCTAGCTCAATCCTTCGACTTCTGTCCGAAATTAAAATAGCAATTGCTCCGGAAAGCATCATGCGAGAGGCTGTCGTACGTCGAGAGATGAATAGAATAGGAATGTTGGTAGCAAGTGCATAAAGATGATGACACTGCCACGCGAGCCACGAAAGAACACGACGGCGGTGTTTGGCGGGAAATATTAATTGGACAGGCTGTATTGATCATGATGGGATCTGTGAGAGACGGAGGATCAAAGCACCGAAGATAGGACCGGCGTCCCTATTCTGGTGACTGCATGTCGATGTTCCAGGCAAAATCCAGCTTATGTTCGACGTGCGCTGATATTCGCCCTTTCATTGCCTGCTGATCTCCACGGCTCTGTTATATAAACGCTTGCTCAATGCCTGCCATCGTAATCATTCCATCTCACTTCAAGCCTAATGACCCTGTCGATCCCCAAGCCTATCCAGAACGGAGCCAAGTTCCTCAGCGATATGGCCGCCCCCGTCGACACGAACGGCGCACATCCTACACCTTCCGTCCTTGAGAAAGACATAAACGATCTTCAATACATCGCGGAACATGGCGATCCATTCTCGCTTTCTGACATCGTGAGTGCCAGGCGGCCTCTTCAGCGGTTCATGCTCGTATTGAACTTTTCTCGATTCAGCCCGCCTTTATTGATGCTGCAAAGAATCTCAATGGCGTTGGACTCGACGACCGCAAATTCCTGGTGCGCAATCCTTTCGTACCTCTCTTTTCCGTGTCTAATCCGAGCCATTGTTAGCTTGAGAAGCTTTTGACCATTATGTCGAGGCTTCCCAAAGATTCCGCTTTCTCTCAGAAGCTTCAGCAGTTCGTGATTGGGATGCGTATGTCACCCGACCCTCTCTTTCTCCGTACTTCCTCATCGAGACGCGACAGTGTACAAGGATCTCCCACATCCCCCGAGCGGATACCTATCTCTACCCGAGTCAACACAAACCACCCCGACCGCAGTTCAAGCGAGCTCTTCTCAGCCCCAGCAGCCGGTCACTTACGCCTTTCGGTCTGCCGATGGGTCTAATTACAACCCCCTCCTGCCTAATCTTGGAAAGGCGAAGTCGCCTTACGCGCGTTCCGTCCCATCGCAGAAGTGTCTATCTCCGGCGGGACTTCCGGACCCAGAACTCGTCTTCGACACGCTGCTCAAACGCGACAAATTCGTCGAACACCCAGGAGGCATCTCGTCCCTGTTCTTCGCATTCGCCGACCTCGTCATCCACAGCATCTTCAACACCAACGCGCGAAACTGGGGGCAGAATGACGCGAGCAGCTATCTAGACTTGAGTCCACTCTACGGCAGCTCGAAGGAAGAGGTCGACAAAATCCGGCGGAAGGACGGCACCGGCAGGCTCTGGAACGATGTCTTTGCGGATAGCAGGCTTCTGTTGATGCCGCCCTCAGTTTGCGCGCTCCTGGTGCTTCTCAGCCGCAATCATAATGTAAGCGGTTCACGCACACGTGAGCGCTGTCTGTTCACTGACCAAGTCGCTTAGTACGTGGCCGAGAAGATTCTGAACATCAACGAGCGCGGCACGTATAGCGTTCCACCACCTGCAGACGAGGCTAAGCGCCTCGCGCAGGATGAAGAGATCTTCCAGCGCGCGCGCCTGGTCAACAGCGGATATTTCATGCAGATTATTCTTAGCGACTATGTCGGCGCGATTCTCGGCCTTGTGCGCGATGGACTCTCCTGGAGGCTGAACCCTCTGATGGTCAGTTGCTGTCTCGCTTCTCTGCAGCTGCGTGTCGTTAACAATCATCTAGAACACCCGCGATCCCGACCATGAAGTATCCCCTCGGGGCGAAGGCAACGTCGTGTCGATCGAATTCAACCTCCTGTATCGATGGCATGCGACTGTATCTCAAGAAGACACGGCGTGGACTGAGAAAATATTCACGGAGCTCTTCCAGGGCAAAGATTACCGAACGGTATGTCTCGTAATTCGTCCGACTATACTGCAGGCTGAACATCTTGCAGATCACCGTCGATCAATTCGCGCAAGCCGTGCGGCAGGCGGTGAAGCCCAACCCAGACATCAAGCAGTGGACTTTCGACGGGTACGCATCTGCCGTTTGGGAATAATTATTGTATTGTTCTAATTCTAATTCTCATGCAGGCTTCAGCGTGACGAGACCGGCCGTTTCGCTGATGCGGACATCGCACGCATCCTGCAGAGTGCCACGGAATCGTCTTCAAGTGCATTCAAAGCCCGTGGAACGCCGGAAGTCCTGCGTGTCATCGAGCTCCTGAGCATCGAGCAGGCGCGAACTTGGGGAACGTGTTCAGTGCGTGCTTTGACACATGACTTGCTACTCCAATGGTAACATCCTCTGCGCCTGCAGCTCAACGAATTTAGGTCCTTCTTGGCCTTGAAACGTATGTCATGTTCCCTCAGCGTGGATACTTTTCCTGAGGCTGAGACTCGATCACAGCATATGCCAGCTTCAAGGAGTGGAACCCAGATCCCGAGATCTACGTAAGTGGAGCTCCATTGCTACCACGATGTATACTTGTACTGATATATGGCGTTTCCAGACCGCCGCGGAGGCATTATACCACGATATCGATAACCTGGAACTGCATGTGGGCCTCCAAGCCGAGGAGGCAAAGGTGCCCATGCCTGGCGCCGGTCTTTGCCCCGGGTACACCATTTCACGAGCTATTCTTGCTGACGCGGTCTGCCTGACCCGTGGGGACCGGTTCCTGACGGTCGATTTCACACGTACGTCCAACCCTCGCAGTGTCTCGCAGTAGCTCTGATAACCTGAAACCTGTTGATTTGCCTGGCAGCCTTCAACCTGACGAACTGGGGCTATCAGGACTGCCAGTTCGATGACAGCGATGGCTCGTTCGGTGGCATGCTCACGAAGCTGTTGTATCGCCACCTGCCGGACTACTATCCCGCAAGGTCGACCTACGCACACTTCCCGTTCATCGTTCCCAAGACCATGAAGGAGTATGCGGCCAAGTTCCCGGACGATCTTGTCAGCTCTTATACGTGGACGAAGCCGCTGCCGCCGCCTGGCCCTCTCGTGGTAGCGAAGACGTACGCAGATGTGAAGCAGGTCGTCGACAACGCGGCTGTGTTTACGAACAATGCAGATGCGAGGATCTCGGTGTTGACCAAGGGCATCACAATCAACACTGCGCCGGTGAGAATTCTTGCTTGATCCGCGTGCGAAATGCAGGGTGGAGGCTCATGCGTGTGTCTTTCTCCGCAGGTCGAGCGATTGCTGTTCGCTGAGGCGCAGATTGATAGGGCTGTCAAGTCCATGTCAGATATCACGAGCAAGCTCATCTCAACGAAGGCGATCCAGTCGATTGGCTCTGGCACTAAATACGTCGACATCGTCAGGGACGTTTTGAATCTCCTTCCTGTTCACTGGTTTTCGAATGACATTGTGAGTATCGTTTTACGCGTTGTCTTTTGCATCAGCTGACTTGCATGTAGGTTGGCCTTTCGATCAAGAGCGAACAGAATCCCCGTGGTATATTTAGAGAATACCAGCTGATATCCATGTTCAACGATATCTCCGAGTAAATGACTTCTCATATCACATAATTATGACATGCTGATCTGTCCAAAGCTATGTGTACTTCAACCAGGTGCCTGCCCATGATTGGTCTCTACGCACACACGGCCGCGAGGCCACCGACAAGATCTTACAATGCGTCCGCTCGCATATGTCGGGGCGGCGCACGGTATGTCCTGCACCCTTGAGATCTCGCGCATCAGCTCACATTCGTCATCACAGCTGCTAGGCCGGATTTCTGACGATTTCCACCACATGGCCTGGGATGTCAATGATAACAGCGACGCCTTCCTGAGCGCCCTCGATGCGACTCGGGACAGCAACAGCGACAGCGCGCTCGATAGCCTCGCTGCGAGCCTCTTCGCGGAGGTCATCCCCACTGCGGCGCTGTTCTCGAAGGCGCTTGTACATGTTGTTAACTACTATTTGGACCCCAGCAGGCAGTCGGAGAAGGAGCAGCTCCAGCGCTTGACTGCGGAGGGGTCGAACGCACAGGTTTTGGCGATGGTCTATGAGGCCCTGAGTACGTTGCCCCTGTCTAATTCGTTGAGATGATTTATCTGACTCGAAGACTTTTAGGACTCGATCCTCCTGTATGATACCCTTCATTCCTTTGTGCTGTAGCAACCGGTTCTGACGTCAGGACAGATTTCCAGCGTTCGCCGCACGGCGATCTCAGCGACGACTCTTGCTGGGTCACAAGTGCAAAAGGGCCAAGTTGTGCTTGCCAGTCTCATCGATGCCAACCAAGACGTGCGTCTTCCACCCAAATCGTGTCCGCTCATACCTGACTAACCTATCCCTCAGCCGTCCGTCTTCCCTAACCCGAAAACGGCGAACTACTCCCGCCCAGCATCGACCGTCGGCGTGTTTGGGTTCGACCAGAAGGGGTGAGTGGATACTTTTCTGCATTGGAATGACTTTGCCGATTGGTGTTATGTGTAGTCTCCTTGCAACGAAGCTGTTTGAACAGGTGCGGTTATTACTTAGTCTCTATGAAACATCTCTAACGATTCGATGGGTACTCCAGGTCGCACCTCGCGTGCTGCACGTGATCTTCAGCCTGAAGAACTTGAGCAGGGCGAACATGAAGTCCGGCCAACTGAACAGGTAAACACCAGTTCTCGTCGTCCGTGAACCTTGAAGTTGCTCATGCACCTTCATAAAACAGGTTCACTCAACTCGTGGATGGTATTCCACAGGAAACGTATATCAACATTAACGGCGAGCTCACGCCTTTCCCGACGTCGTTGGTCGTCCAGGTAAGCATTCCCTGCCGTTCTTCGTCCCACCACTAGCTGACCTTGACATTTTACTTCAGTTTACCGCCTAAATGAACGACGGGCGGGGCCACAGTGAGACTGAGAGTTCTTGGATAAGGTCATATGTTGTTTGTTGTAATGGTACTATTGTATTCGAACGCCCGCTATCTGTTACCTGCTATACTACTGCGATCACTGCTTTATGTTTCGTACCTGATAGGATATTAACACTTATTTCAATGGATATCGGCGTAGGCATGAGATGGTGAATACGTTGGAATAGGTCGCTCAGTCAACGAGGATCCAAATACATGGGTTTCAATACTCTTCTTCTCTGTATACCTTGTCTTCTTCGTCCGTCACTAATGTATCGTACAGCTGTTCGGGACCTTATCGCGGTGGAGGAGCGTCGTGGTCGAATCCACGAAGGGATTACCCAAGAAGCCTTCAATAATCGTTGTCATCGCCTCGGTATGAAGGTCCACTAGAGTTGGCGTTCGGTCAGCATTCTCAGAGAAGACAGCAGAATATGAGTGACATACGCTTCGTCCTCATCATCGTATACACCGTAAATGTCGTTCCAGTCCATCGCGTAGCTCTTCGTGGCCTTGAACTTCGGGACCCATCTGCGGCGTTCGAAAGGCTTCTCGCCATGAGGATACTTCTTCTTGTGCTTCGCCTGGAGAAGGTCCACGCTGTGGCAAAAGAAACGAGGCGTGAGGAAGAGAACAAGACTAAGATGAGCGGAAGACGTACTGCCATTTGAATCCATCGGGTCCACCAAACTTTTTCCAGGCAGCCCATTCGACTTCACGCTCCGAAAAGAGGTGCATTGGCTTCCACAGAGAATTAGCAGGACGGTTGGGGCTTTCTTCGGTCTCATATTTGAGGTGCGCAAGTTCCTTCTGTGGGTTCACCTGACGTCCAAAAGCATGAGCAAGCAACGGGTGAGGACGTCTGAACGACAACATACATGATATAGCTTCTTCGCGTCGGTAGCACAAATCTGCACCTAGGCATTAGATCATGATGACTCGTGTTGAATCTTACAATAAACTTACCGTATGGTTCAGAGGCACCTCACTCGCGCGCCAGGAATTCTCGTCTGTGACCGGAGGCTTGGGCGGCAGACCCAGCTCTTGAGCAGTGCGTTCTGCAGCACTGAGCTTCTTCTGCTTGGGTTTCTTAGGCTCCTTACCCTTCTTCGAGACAGCGACCTTCTTCGGCTGAGGTTGCGTCGCAAGGGCCTTCTGGCGTTTACGGCTAGGCTGTTGCCCTTCGTCTGATTCGTCGGAGTCCGTGTTACTGCGGCCGTCAAATTCGCTGCCATCGTCAGCGCCAGGTGCGTCGATGTCCATACTCTCCTCCTCCTTCAGCACTGGCTGGACGTCGGGCTTCGCATCAGGGATGCGCGCACGCTTCGTGACCCGCGGAAGAGAGTTGGACAGATGAGCCTCTGGTTCCTCCTGCTTGACGAGGCTGAAGCGTCCTTGTGTCGACGCGGTGCCAGGATCCTCCACTTTGACGGCTTCGACGGCTTCCTTCTTGACGGCTTTGCGAATCCGTACGCTGGGTACGTTCTCCTTGGCCGAGCGACTGGCCGAGCGACTGGCCGTGGCGATAGCCTTCTCCCGTTTCATCGGGGACCTCGCGGCCTTCTTCTCTGATGCTTCGATGGACGGAGAAGCATCCAGAGGTGCATCTTCCGCCTTGACGCGCGCCCGTTGCGCAATTCGCGCACTTGTTCGACGCATGGGTTGGGTAGCTAGGGCTGAGCTCGATGTGTGGTATAAGTGGGGGGGAAAAGAGAGGTGCTGCGCGTCCGCTAGAGTCGGTAGGATTTATGGGATACGAGAAGGCAACCGGCCGTCAAGAGTGTGACCGGGCCCCCTAGCATCCTCGCATGGAGGATTGGTGTAAAACATGAGATCTTGAGCTATTCGTCCGCCAAGATTTGCACGAAAACCGACCGGAAATTATAAGGCTGGACGGGGTCGAGGAGGACGTCTGTCGAGAATGGCGAGTTCTCGGCTGCGACTGAACTCTGCTCTGGGCCGGGAGGTTGCCGATCGGAGATTGTGGCGGAGCATGATCTTGTCAGCGGCATTTGTGGCTGCGAGAGTACTTCACGCGTCGCGGACGAGTATCGAGATGACCTCCGGCGTGAGTGCATGCAATGATTAAAATCTGTTGAGGATCGACGCATTGACGTGAATAAGACATATCTTTGAGCTTGCATAATTTATTGAGTTGTTCCCGTAGCTACTCGTAGATGCAAGCAGCGGTTTTTATTTTTCGAATATAAGGCACATATTGGTCACGACCGGGCCGGTTTGCAGACCATTTTTGTGACTTTTGTCTACATAAACATTCCATTTTAGGGTTGAATTTGACCTTTTTCCGTTTCCAAGGACGAGGTTTGGCAGGGGTCCTGTTCAGCCGTGACAGACGATGTCATCAATCTAGTCAAGGAACCAGCGCCCACTTTGCCTCGTGTTGGCCTCGTGGATCTCAAAGTCAAATTGGTGGGCGCTCACAGAGTCACAAGGATCAAGACGGGACCGACATGGATCCATATTCATACATACGACATACACTAGTACTATCTAGGTTAAGTGGTATCAACTACATATATACAATACACAGCGCCCGGTTCGCTGACCCGTCAATGGTGGTCTGTTAAATCTTGCAATGGTATAATAAATCAGAAGTTGCGGATACCGATGGTCTATGTAGCAGCAGTGGCAACATGTTTCCTGCTGTTCTTTTCCTTTGCCAGGAGCTGCTGATACCAAGCAATTCTGACGTTATGATGCACAAGCTTGTCTCTGGTAGTGAAAGAGAGATAAGCACGGATAAGTGGTGTTGCACATACGGTAAATCATGCACGCCGCAGACAGACTCACGGGTTGCAAGTAAAGCATACCGCTTCTGCGGGTCTCCAGTGCGGCACGAACAAGTCGCCTGTTTCGCATTTTGTACACTTCTTGACTTCGACATTCGTCAAGCGCGGTCCCTTTGTATTCGGGTGCATCGCGTACCGCAGCTGCTTCTGTCGATGCTTTTCCGCGATCTTCTTCAGCCTGGGGAGAAAGCAGATAACGGGAGTTAGTTAGCTTTGTAGCATCCTTTACAAGAATGTTGACACGTACTGCTTGTCGAAGCGCTCTGGCCCATGACTCTTGATCCATGCTATCCATTCGACCTGCCACGCGACATAGAGCTTGGTGATCCGCGGCTGCTTCTCAGGACCCCTCTCTTTCGTGACTTCTTGATATTCGAGGCGCGCACGGTCCTTGGGATTGAGCTGGTGGCATGCGACCCGCGACCTTGAGCCACGAGCCTCCCTGGTAGCCAGTGTCTAGAAACTCACCCTAAAATAGTGATGTGCATGTGTTGCACGAATCTGAGAAGTTTGGATGAAACTGTAAGCCTCCTAGTTGGCGACAGGTTACTACGCACCTTCAGGTCGCTGCTCAATTGTGATGTCGGCCAGTCGTGATATTTCGCCCTCTGATACCTGGGACCAGGCCAAGTATGTCCTTCTGGTGTTACGATACCCTCCGGCATGTTGATGTATGCAGAGCAAAGAGATAGAGTCAATTGTCGTCAGCAAAGGAGCAAAGTGGCAGTCCAACGCGACTCAGGACGCGGCGCTCATTTCGATGTTCGAATTTGATTGTCATGTGACCGCGTCAGAAACGCAGACAAGTGACAGTCTTGTCCTCGGATTGGCTCAATCATCATCGATGCACTTAGATCTATGCTTGCGAAATACCATAACAATGCATATATTTAAAGCGAATTTTCGCTATCATACTACACGTCGCACTTTTCCCTGTTGATAATTTATCATCGCGACGTCGACTGGTCAAGACCTGTCTATCAGAACGGCATTCCATAATCAGGCTCAAAGCCACGATCACGATCCGCACTGGACACAAAGCAGTTAGTATCTTACAACTCATACAACATACCAATGAAAAACAACGTACGACTCGCACTGCCAGCATTTCCCTAAGCAATAGTAAAGATCGAACCATCGAACTTGCTTTCCGCAGCGACACAATTTAGTCGGTCTTGAAATCTGGTATTCGACAAATTGATTGCCCTTGCGACGCTTCTGCTGTTGTTTCGCATGGAAAAGGTTCATGCTGCGGGGAAATATTAGTCTATTGATGGGAAGATGAAGATTAGCTAGGGGAGATTCACTGCCAATCAAACCGCTCTGGCCCGCCAAATTTCTTCCAGGCAGCGAACTCGACTTCGCGCTCCCGATACAGATGCATTGGCTGCCATTTAGCACCTACGGGACGATTGGGACTTTCTTGGAGGCGATAGTGCAGACCCGAAAGATCTTTCTGACGATTAACCTATCGCAAAATATAAGCCAGCTACATATGAGTCAGTGCAAAGACGTACGTGGTAAATTTTTTGGGCATCCGAAACACAGATCTGAAAGCCCCAGTAAGTTTAGGATTATTGTTCCTCAACTCAAGCTGAACTAACCTCGCGTTCGAACGATAACTCGGATGCACGCCAGGTACTCTCATCGGTTGCTTCAGGCATGGGCGGCAGGCCTAGCTCTTGAGCTGTACGCTCTGCAGCGCTGAGCTTCTTCTGCTTCGGTTTCTTGGGCTTCGGCGTCTTCTTCGGGGCGGCAGCTTTCTTTGTTGAAGTTTGTTCTGCAGAGGGCTTCTGACGCTTGCAACTCGGTTGCTCGTCCTCCTGCTCTTCATCACTCATTCCAAAATAACCACCATCATCCTCGCCATAGCCGTCGCTATTGTACTCGCCGTCTGTCGTGCTGTCAGGGTGCTCTTCTTTCTTGGGCACAAGCTCGATTTTCGGCTTGATGTCGCGAGTGCGTTTCGAAACCCTGACTTGAGGGACAGGTAACTCGAACTCCGGCTCTAGCTTCTTGACGTGGCCATATGACTCTCTTCTCTTTGCGAGGACAGCCTCATCTGTTTTGATGGTGACAACAGCTTCCTTCTTCACCAGTTCATGAACCTCGCCCATTCCACAAACCTCCTCTTTGACCTCCTCCTTGACCGTCACGTTGGTGATCTCCTCTTTTACCAGAGGAAGCGACGTATCTTCTCCACCACTGCCGACGGATCGACCGCTCGGAGTCGCTTCAGCCCTCGCCTCCACTACGCTGACCCGTACCCTTCGGCCTGCAATCCGTGCGCTCGCACGATGCGTGGACCGAACCATGAGAACGCACCACGAGATGGGATAGAGGAGGGAAGTGTCTAGGTGCTAGATGCCCCTTTCAGGTCGCAAGCGGAACAAGAGAGGGGGGAGGAGACTGCGCTGCCCGACGCCCGAAGGTGGAAGCCTGCAAATGGCATGTCATTTTGCTTCCGTGTTCAACTCACCTGCTTGGGGAAGTTGTAGGATGAATGACAACCTTGAAGATATGTTCTGGTATTAGCATTAAAAGCGATTCATCAGAGGGTATATGCAAGGACTTGGAGAAGAGGTTGAACAAAACACGACTGGTGCTCAGTGCCGCTGGTAGCCGCCGACCGGCCCGGGCCGCAAAGGCTTGCGCTGGCTGTGGCGGCCCGGGGCGTTTCAAAGTTGGCGTCAAGCTTCAGGTCAAGTTATTCGCCAAATTTTCGACGACTCTGTTATTCCCCTGCCAGTGCACGCTCATGATGTCTGGGGACCGTCTCTCGATGCGCATCTTGCCATCCGCAATGACCACCCGTTTACGATAATGGCAGATTATCACCAGGCCTCGCACTCGGACTGTCGCCCATTGTCGAGTTTAACTTGAAGTGAGTCCTACCGTCGTTGCTGACCCAGATGTTGTGTATTTGAATTGTGACACAGAATTATCTTTCAGGCTAGCCGTAAGCATCCAATGTGAAATGAGCAGTGCTCACTCTATTTTCGAATAATCCTTGGTTTATCTCGCTTGGTGATTCCCCTGCGAAGTCGAAGGTTACCAGGAGCATACCCGGAGCCTTTCGAAAAGATGGACCTGTAATTCCAGGGATAGCCACCAATCAAATGCAAGTGCAATACAATGGCTTGAGAGAAGGTAAGTCAGATGTCCTTAATTACACACTATCCCCACAATACAACGCCGCCGTGCGGACACCTAGGGTTGTTGGATAGGATCACACGACACGCTGAATTTGCTGACCCTTGTCATTTCATGGAAGCTCGAGTGACATCGTGAGATTGAAGGTACTGCACACAGGCTCTGTGAACCTCTTATCTGTGCGCTCCCTCGCCTTCCACACCGGATCCAGGAGAAAATGTTCTCTTTCTACTCTCTCGCGCTCCCCACAGCAATATTGATTGTCGTGGCGATTATCTCAAGCTTGAGACGTCGCACGCTGCCATTCCCTCCTGGTCCTCCCTGCATCCCTCTTATTGGAAACTACCTGTCTCTACCGGCTCGCCAGCCCTGGATCACGTATGCAGAATGGTCCAAAACTTTCTGCAGTAAATCTTACACTCTATCAAATTATTCAACTATCTAACGATCAGCTTCAAGGTGATGTGATCTCTTTGCAAGCGTTTGGCCGGCTGAGTATCATTGTGAATACAAAGGAAGCTGCGAAAGAATTACTCGAGTGCCGCTCTGCCAAGTATTCCGACAGGCCTTTCCCTGTAATGACGGAAATGTTCGTCTTTTATCCTTCATGCCTCTAGAAGTATCTAATTCAGGTTACCAGAATGGGATGGGCCTGGGCAACATCTCTTATGCCATATAGCAATGCATGGCGTGTCCGTCGTCGTCTATTGCATGAAACATTTCACACCACTGCCGCTCTGACATACCGGCCCCATCAGAGGGCCGAAGTTCACAAGATGCTGCAGAGATTACGCGCAGATCCGCAGCGCTTTGCGTATCATATTCGAAGGCAAGTACCATGCTTTGCCCCCGGCGGCGAGGCTGAATCTCCTTGGATTTGCTAGTATGGCCGCATCTATCGCAATGACCATTGCCTACGGAGTCATGGACCCTCGTGAAAGCGACAGATTCCTCCATCTCGCCGAAGCTTCCGTCAGCATGTTTTCGAATGCTGTTTTTCCAGGTGCCGCAGTCGTCAATGCCCTCCCATTTCGTGCGTCTTTCATGTGCGGCAGCATTGTCACCGCATCTCATGGTTTGAAAATCCTTGGCTGGATAAGTGCGTCATCTACCGGCATGGCTTCCCGGTATGGGATTCAAACCGTATGCACAAAAATGCTCCAGGCTTGCGATGGATATGAGGGACCTACCTTGGGAATTCTTCAAGAAAGGCATGGTGAGTCTTCGCGAAGTCGTCTCGCGGAGCGCTGGCATGTTGAATGGATGTGTATTTAGACAGATGATCAACCTAGCTTTTCGATGGCATCCAGTTTGACCGGCAAGGCCGACAAATACTATATGAAGGACGATGGAGAGCAAGCCATGAAAGATGCATGTGCTGTTACCTATGCAGGTGTGTGTTTTTTCTTCGCAATCGTATCCGGTGTTTATCCAGCGAGAGAACAGCCGGTGCCGACACGGTGAGACAGCTGATGATAATATAACATCAGGTCGAAGAGATGTCTAATGGCAGTTTGCTAGACCGTTTCGGCGCTCTCGACTTCAGTCCTGGCGTTGTTCTTGCATCCAGCTGTTCAGCGTCGCGCTCAGCAGGAGATCGACCGTGTAGTTGGACGCCAGCGCCTTCCCGCCTTCGAGGATCGTGATGGCCTGCCATATATCGAGGCAGTCTACCGAGAGATCCTCCGATGGAAACCTGTCACTCCGCTCTCCGTGTTTCGTGCGGTTCTTGAGGATGACGTATATGAAGGGCATTTCATACCGAAAGGTGAGCCTGCTCATCTTCTGATACCTGCAAGGAGCCTTCGGTTCACTCAGATGGCAGAAAGGCACGGAAGTCTTTGCAAACGTGTGGTACGTGTGCTCAAATCGCATGGACTCTGCACTTGTTTTGACCAATGTTGCAGGGCGATGACACATGACCCTGCCGAATATCCTGATCCAGAGGCCTTCATTCCTGAGCGCTTCTTACAACCCGAGGGGACACTGAATGGCGATGACATGCGCATTGTATTCGGGTTCGGAAGGAGGTATGGTCCATCTGCCGACGAAAGGTTGATATTTGTATTGATAAAGCACCAAGGTTCTGTTCTGGACAGCACCTAGCAGACGCAACGCTTTGGATGACGATCGTCTCCATTCTCGCTGTCTTTAATCTCGACCCCGCAAAGGATGAAAAGGGGGAGAATATCGTTGTAAAGGCAGAGTACACGGACGGTATGATCAGGTGTGTCCTCAAGAATATGCTTCGTGAATTTTCAACGAGAGGATCTTTCTAGCCATCCCTTGCCATTCCGGTGTGAATTTACGCCAAGGGACGGAAAGGCGGAATTACTCCTTTCTCGCCTTGGTGATGTAGAGTATGAGGGATTGCTCTGAGTAACGTAAATTTTAATTTGATCTCTCTGGTGTGCCTTTATTCTCGTCTCAGGTATTGGCTTTGTCTCATCGTTCTCAATACTGGTGCATACTCGCGTTTACCACTATGTATCCATTTGATGTATCGGCGTCCGGGCTTTCTGTCTTCACGCTCGCTCGGGCCTGGGCCTCGCCGCCCTGTGCCCGCCGCATTGCTCATCGTCGTACGACGAGTACTATCGACAAAACTATTTCTGACATAAACTATTGCACAGGGAGCAGATATGTAGAAATGACACGTGTTCTGTGAAGGCTCCAGGGAACGAGTCCTTATTGAGATTACAATGTCTGATCGCAGTCAAATCTGGTTTGTAGTTTCCGGGTCACGAAGCTGGGCAAGAAGTATCTCTGCCTCCCCGTCTCTTGGCTGGAAGGCACATTTGAAAGGCAGGGGATGGCTTCGACAGATTCCCATGAGTTTTGATCAGAGTGCCACAAGTAAAACACACCTTATCAGTCCGCTCGTGTACTCTACCCGCGCAATAATATCCTTCCCATTCTCATCTTTCGCAGGAACGATGCGGAAGACCGCGAGCATAGAAACGATCATCATCCAAGCAGTGGAATCGGCAAGGTGTTGTCCTACGCAAACGCTACAGCAGTTCATTAGCACGCTAAGATCGTGCTCATGCAAATTATAAGCCAGATCTCGTACCGTCTACCTAGTCCGAACGCGATCTGCATGTTATCGTCGTTCAAAGTCCCGTCAGGCGTCAGAAATCGCTCTGGCTTGAATGACTCAGGCTCGGGATAGTCGACCGCGTCGCGCGTCATGGACCTATCCACCGGTCAATACGATCTCATAGCCATCCACCTTCAAAATCAGACGTACCATACGTTGGCCAGAATAGATGTACCTGCTCGATGGTCATGATTAGATAGCTTTTCGGGGGTATGGAATAGCTGCTAACCTTTTGGTATAAAATATCCCTCATATATGTCGTCCTCAAAGACTGCACGAGTCACAGAGAGGGGAAGCACTGGATGCCAGCGGAGGACTTCGCGGTATATTGCTTCGACATAAGGTAAGCTGTCGCGATCTTGGTACGTGGGTAGGCGGTCACGTCCAATGACGCTGTCGATCTCTTTATGGGCTCGTTCCTGGACATGAGGATGTAAAAGTAGGCCGAGAATAGATGATAGCATTGCTGATACAGTCTAAGAAAATCATGCTGTAGCATATACTGTGAGAATTAAAACAGTCACTCACAGTGTCTGTACCGGCTGGAGAGTAAAGGTAAGAAAACCCAAATGCATGTGCAACAGTAATGCAGACCTGTATACGTGACAGCACATACATCTTTCGCGGCTTCTACGATATCGTCTCCGGCTGAGGTCTCTTCAAGATTGTTCAGCAATCTCGATGCCATCGATGGAGTAGCTGGATTGTCGACCTGAAAATGGCTTGTGAAGACCGTCCGAAGCGACTGGGGTTGAAATCGAGGTGGACACGCACCTTTCCCTGCTTGACAAATGCCCATGGCAACTCCCGCATTTCTGCTATTAGCCTGCGGCATTGCTGTGCGAGTGACTTGAAGCCCATTCCCGGAAGCCAGGAAGGGAGGAACCGCACTGATGCAATAAGCATTAGCAATAGTCGTAAATTTGAGCATGATCACACAGCACAGACAGAATGGAAAAGTGTTGACGACGAAAGCGCCAGGGAGTGCAATGATCCCCAATGTCTCATTAGCCTCTTGTGCTATCCCCAGAAATTTGTCGCTCTGTTTCTTGTCTGCAATTTCTCCGTATGATACAGACATAGCGATGGACGCGGCCAGACTGGCAACCAACTGTATGTTAGATGTGTTCGAGAGATTCAGTAAAGTAATCTGACAGACGTACCTATATACATGAGATACAAAATCGTCAGGATCGCTGTGCAATCTCCCCAACATCTCATGAACCTTCGTTCTCTGAAGGGGGCGATACGCCAACGCCGCGATGGAGTGCAAAGTCTCGTGTAATAGACGACGCCGTGTGCGCCATTTTTCCGAGTACGGTATGAAAGCAGTATTGAACTCCCAACCTGTTCTGCCACGCATCGATATGAGGTATGAGATGCCTTGATTATAGTAACGCCCATGAACAGGATCTCACAGTTCGAGAATAGCGTGGAGGGGTCGATCTGAGTACTTCGCCGAACGATGCTCGAACAGTTCTTTAGCGGCTTTCTTCGAGTTGACTATCACTGTAGATTGTCCAAAGACATTGATTGAAATTAAATCGCCTGTATCCAGCATTACAATTATTCAGTGGTCCGAGAAACATGGGTAGCAAACGCACTTCTGAAAGTCTTGCACCAGCTCGCATACGTGGCCCACGGCGACTGAGTCGGCAAAGACAGATAATTTCCAATGAAAGGGAGCGGTGTGGGGCCAGGCGGAAACGGTAGAGCACGATGCCTCCCGAGACCCGAAGCACCAAAGACGACGAGAAGAACCACTGCGGCCAGCAGGTAGGTACTACCAGAGGTCATCTCTCTTGAGCCTGAGGTGGGCAGATGCGGGGACAAGGCTGGAATTGGCGGCTTATATACGATCCGTAGAAGAACAGAAAGAGGAAAGTGGAGTCCCACACAAAATTGCCTTGGCTGACTCCACGTCGAGAGTACCGTGTCGATAACGCGGCGCGCATGATTGGGTCCTTTCCCTATACATTCAGCCAGGCCGTCGCCCAATCGGCCCCAAGAAGTACGCCGAAAGGTCAAGTGGTACAGCACCTGCATGGAAGTCGAGACGAGCTCACCGGTATATCCCACGAAGATCATATCCTGTCAGCAGTTAGATCGATGTGAACTCAGAGAAGCGCACCATCTGCACTCATACTGCTTAATACCGATGGCAACTACCACACGCGTTGCGACAAAAAGCTAAGCTGATCACGGTTTCTAATGTAATGAGTCTATCGGCAACACGCTGACCATCCTGAGATGCCTTTGACTGCGCGCTCCGATGCAAGTAACCTAATGGTCGACTGGTACCCATGCCAGTAAGCAGGTGAGGCAAGAGAGGACTTCCGAGGCCTAGATATACAAGTCGTTCATCATACTACAAGAAGTCGGGACGCTGGAGTCCGCTTCGAGTTGACGCTGAGTTTCAGAGATTGTGCGTATATGGCAAGGCTTGGTTCCGACTAAAGATGTTCCACAGTGTCTGGATCCTGAAGCTGGATAAGCAATAGTTTTGCTTCTTCATCTCTTGGCTCGAAAGCGCATCCAAATGGCAATGGATGGCTACAATAATTTGACCAGTGTCAATTTTTGACGAAAGATAGACTACATCTTGTACATACCTGATCATACCGTCAGTATAGTCCACCTTCGCGACAATGTCATTCCCGCTTTCGTCCTTTGCGGGAACGACACGAAATATGGCAAGAGTCGAGACAAGCATCATCCATACGGTCGCATCAGCGTAATGCTCTCCTGAGCAGATGCTAGCCCTTCCATTACCATGCTTGGTTCAATAAAGATAAAGGTGATATCGCATACCGTCTTCCGAACCCGTACGCGATTCGCATGTCATCGTCGTTGACTCTTCCGTCCGCCGTTATGAATCGCTCCGGCTTGAAGGATTCTGGCTCCGGATAGTCGACGGGGTCGTGCATCATAGCCCTATGTAACAGTTAGTCAGAGACGAATACACAAGCTGGTCTAAACATACCAGGCGTTAGCAATAACAGACGTGCCTGGTCCGGTATTGCATCAGCGGAGGTGCCCCGGGAAGGTTGTAACAATGGAAGAGTACCGACCTCTAGGTATGAAATATCCTTCGTATACGTCGTCTTCAAACGCTGCGCGAAGGATGGAAAGCGGAGCGACAGGGTTCCAGCGCAGGACCTCGCGGTAGATTGCTTCGACGTATGGAAGGTTTGCCCGATCTTCGAAGGTAGGTAAACGCTGCCGTCCGACAACGTCATCTATCTCTTGCTGAGCCCGGCGCTGAACGTGGGGGTGCAAAAGCAATGCCAGGATGGAGCTCGAGAGTGCTGAGAGGGTCTTGGGATGACGCAGCACGGTGAGTTTGGAATTTTCAAGATAGCAATCAGACAGCGCACTCACGGTATCTGCACCGGCTGACAAGTGGTCTGAGAAAAGAGCTCAACGGACGGATGACAACAGAACCTACCGGCATAAGCTGCAGCACATGCTTCCTTTGCATCTTGCTCGGCATCGTGCCCGGCCGACGTCTCCTGGAGGTCTGCTATCAATTTTGCAGCCATCGAAGGAGATACAACGTTTTCAGCCTGGATTGAGTGTCAGATCCATCATTGCAAAGACAAAGCGGGCGGACTAGATACTTACCACGCTGCGTTTAGCCAAAGCCCACGGTACGTCTTGCATATATGTGGTATGTTCCATGCATTGCGCCGCAAAAGCCTTGAATCCCATTCCCGGAAGCCAACCAGGCAGGTATCGTACTAATCGAAGAGACACAGAGGTTATCAATGCAGTGGGTCTGAATCAATGCAGATGGGAAGACATACAGAAAGGGAGTGTGTTCACGGCTACGGCGCCGGGGAACATGCTGTCTGATAACATCGAGACGGAGTTCTTCGCATCCAGGCGGAACCTATCTTTCTGACTCTCATCCCCGATATCCCCGTACAAAACTTCTATCGCGATCGACGCAGCCATGCTGACGATGAATGTCAACCTAAGTTAGTTTGGCAAAATCAGGCGCGCACCTGCTCATGTTATCTGCGAAATTCTTTGAATCGCTGACGAGCTTGGGCAATAGTTCAAGAATTCGTGTCCTCTGGAGTGGACGATAGTCCAGCGCCACAGTCGAGTGAAAGCTCCCATGAAGGAGACGACGCTGCGTGCGCCACCTATCCGAATAGGGCATCAAACCAGCGCTGAAGCCCCAACCCATTCTGTCATCGCAGTCAGCTATGCGGAGGATTTGAAGACAAGAACATGCTCACATTTCAGACATCTTCGGGAAAGGGCGGCTCGAATAAATAGCCGACCGGTGCTCGAGTAACTCTTTGGCGATTTTCTTTGAATTGATTATCACTGTGAGTTGCCCAAAGGCCTGGATCGAGATCAGGCCACCTACAACCAACATAAGTACTTGCTTTGCGACTGAAATTTAGAGAACACGCACTCTGCAGTTCCTTGGACCAATTAGCATATGTGACCCACGGCTTGCGAGTTGGCAAAGAAAGGTAGTTGCCCAGAAAAGGGACAGAGGGAGGACCCGGAGGGTATGGTAGGCTGCGGCGACGATTCCTGGCACTAAAAAGGACGAAACTGACGACGACGATGGCTGTTGAGAGCGCGAGAATATTGGAAGAGACCATCTTCACTTCTGGCTGTAGAAGACGCTAGATAAAAGGAAAGGTAAAAACTGCCCGGCCATACCGAGCACGCTTATAAGACACGTTCACTAGTGACGATAGACTTCACACAGGGTGTCAGATGAATTTCCACATGGAGCGACAAGACGGGGCCCCTGTGCTGAGTGATGCACAATAATTCAGCCTCTCGAATAGAAGAAGTCGATGTAAGGGCGCGTGGTCTATAGGCGAAAGTCTGTTTGACAGCCAGCGCCTAGAACCAACTTGAAGTATACGGCACTTAGCCCTAGTGCACAGAGAACGGCTTTACGACCCACCCGTATGACCGGATCCCCTGGTCCTTAGCGCTGCCATGAGCGAGGTCATACACAAGCCACGCTGGAGCAATATCCACAGCGATATATGCATGGCTTGACGGTTTGAATGCAAAGAAGACATCTCATGTTCCGAACAATTAGCGGGTTTTGACTGGCTGCGTTCCACTCACGCGACTATGCTATGACGTGATTAGCTCTAAGGGAGCTTGTCGCAGGTAACCACATACCATGTGTATGTACGTATCGCGAAAGACTCCAATGCCTTCTCCATCGACTTCAGCGCCATCAAGCTGCCTTGTTCAGCGGGATTCGTCTGTGATGGAACGTGATCGTGAATCTAGGAACCTTCACCGTGTCTCTAGATGCTGGCGATGACGGACAGGGCTTGGTGCAAAACAGGGTCGTTACGTTGACCGTCGTGCAGACGGGCTCATGAGGTGGATCGCCGTGCCGAGATTGTAAGTCCCATAGAGTATGTTGGCCCACCCAATACCCCGGATTTGCATAACTGTGTATGGCGTCTGTTTCAAGGTACTAGCTCAGAGTGGGCCGAGCTATGGCCATCTCCCAAAATAATCTAAGATGAGTAGGTGTGCGATGCCTGAGCATTATAGCTATCCCAGGATACGATAAGTGTTCATCATGCATAAACTGTGGATCGATAGTTTAAGCAAACCGAGAAAACGCACCTGGCCCCGTTTTGAGAAATGTCGTCATGGTGCATGCTGATCTGTCGAATTAGAGCAACGATGAAACATGAGAATTCGGATTGAGTCAATGAGTATGAGTTGCAGAGGCCACTGAGGCGCTAAAACTACTCGATAGATTCTGCGTCATGTAGCTGCGCGAGAAGCATCTCGGCCTCCCTATTTCTGGGCTCGAACATGCAATCGAACGGGCGAGGGTGGCTACCAACATGATCATCCGCCTACTCAGTCTTCCACAAACGTGGAATATGACTAAAACGCACCTGACCAGACCATCGGTGTACTCCACCTTTGCGGTAATCTCATTACCATCCTCATCCTTCGCCGCGACAAGACGGAACAGGGCGAGTGTTGATGCTATCATCATCCATACTGTCGCATCGGCGAGATGTTGCCCGGAGCAGACGCTGAAGACATTTCGTCATCACATCTGATTCTGCCAAGGTTCGACATTGAACTACTCACCGCCTTCCGAACCCAAACATGACCTGCATATCATCCCCATTCACTTTCCCTTCCGGTGTGAGGAACCGCTCGGGCTTGAAGGACTCAGGTTCGGGATATTCGACAGGGTCGTGCGTCATTGCCCTGTAGACAAAATTAGAAGGTAATTACAGAATATGGAGTATTTTCGACCGACCAGACGTTGGGTAGGATAGGAGTTCCTGACAATCGTCGCGTGAGACCCTCTCAGCGGTGCCGTGGAAGTACTGACCTTTGGGAATGAAGTAGCCCGAATAGACGTCGTCCTCAAAGGCTGCATGAGCTACAGACAGCGGGAAGACGGGATTCCACCGAAGGACTTCGCGATAGATTGCCTCGACATAGGGCAGGCGGCCACGGTCTTCATAGGTGGGCAAGCGATGACGCCCGACTACGCCGTCAATCTCCTTCTGAGCGCGGTGCTGAATTTCTGGATGTAAAAGCAACGCTAGAACAGCGGTTGTCATAGCGGATACGGACTAAAAAGGGTCATAAGGCCGCGAGATTTCCTGTATGGCTCTGTGCACTCACAGTATCAGCTCCAGCTATTGAAGTAGCCAGGTCAGAGCCTCACGGCGATTGAAGAACAGGTGTTGCACATACCGATATAAGTGACAGCGCAAGCGTCCTTCGCAATCTCTTCGGCATCGGGCCCAGCTGAGGTCTCTCGGATCCTCTCGAGCATTTTCGACGCCATTGAAGGCGAGGCAACATGAGCATCCTGAAGTCTGCCTCAGAATCACGCGCGGGACATCGAGTAGAGGCTTTGCTCACCATGTTCTGTTTTACGATCGCCCACGGCAAATCCTTCATCTCGCTGATTCGCTTGGTGCATATTTGTGCGAGTGCTTTGAACCCCATCCCGGGAAGCCAACCAGGGAGATGTCGCACTTTTCCGACTAGTATCAGCAGCAATACCCAGCGTACAGAAGGCGAGACGAACAGAATGGCAAGGTATCCACAGCGAAAGCACCGGGTATGAGAACCTCCGATATCATCTCGGTCGCGCCCTGTGCTGCCAGGAGAGACCTTTCGTTCTGGCGCTCGTCTCCGAGATCTCCATATGAAACCGTCATCGCGACGGATGCCGCCAAGCTAACAGTGACATGTCAGTAAGATTCTTCAGCAGCCTTCGGCAACACTCAATACGCACCTGCGGATGTGGTGCATGAAGCCACTAGGATCATGGTGCAGCTTGCGCAGCAATTCATGTGTCTTCGCTTTCTGGAGTGGCCGATACGCCAGTGCCGCAGAGCCATGCAAGGTCTCGTGTAAGAGGCGGCGCTTCGCGCGCCACTTGTCGGAGTACGGCATCAAACCGGTATGGAAGTCGAAGCCCGTGCTTTGAACGTGAATACGGTCATGACCAGTTGCATACAACAAGGCCAAGAGGAGTTCGACTCACAGTCCGATCATGACAAGTTGTGGACGATCTGAGTACTTGGCCGAGCGGTTATCGAGGAGCTCCCTAGCTACTTTCTTCGAGTTGATCACCACCATGACTTGCCCAAACACGTTGATGGAGATCAGGTCGCCTGAGTCTGATGTTAGGATTCAACGTATACTGGGCAACACGGAAGCAATCATACTCTGAAGAGCCTTCGACCACTGCGCATATGTCGCCCATGGCCGTTGGGTCGGAAGAGAAAGGTAATTTCCGAGCAACGGGAGTCCTGGAAGGCTCGGAGGGTACGGAAGAGTGCGGCGCTTCCTGAAGCGAGAAACAAGGAAAGTCAGAACCAGGATCGTACCGGATAGTACTGCAGTGTGAATGGAGACCATCGGGAGAGGATGGAAGAAGACAAAGTGAAGGTCCAGAGAGTGTCCCTAGTAGATATAAGAAGCCTGGTGAAACGCACGGTTATTTGGGTCCTAGTTCGCACGCCGTGTCTCTTTGGCTTCCACTCCGTCGAGTGGCGACGTAATGAGACGAAGCGCGCGCCTGTGTGGAGAATAGGTTGGTGCATCAAAACTTCAGACACTCGCTATTGGAGACGGCGACTCGAAGGTCGCGTGTAGCTGAAGAAGGAAGAGATCGGCACCATCTGACGCATAGCGTCCAACTCGGAAACTCTTCGTCGCACGAAGAAAGCCACCGATAGGTAAGAAGTGACCAGCCACGTTGTCGAGACCTGCCATGGCTAGACCGAAAGAAGGCGCTATCATAGGTTCGGGGCTTACTGCGCCCTCTTCGTTTCAATTCAAAAGGTTCGCCAAGCATTCATAAACGGCAGAATTCTCTACAATGCGATGTGTTGAAAAGTCAGATATGATTCAAGGCTAGGAGAAACGTTATCATAAACATACTAGTATGTGTCGTAAATACTCTGGCAGGTCCGACAAGACACTCTTACAGAAAGCCCAGGTGGCAAATGCTTCGTATCAGAAGACTCTGGGTCAGCCTGAATGGCGAGATCCATGTCTTCCTTCATCTTAAATCCTGAAAGATATGAGCAAGACTGATGAAATCGTCCTGTTCCATGGCATCCCTTCTGTACTGGCTGGCTCATATCCGGGTTCGATAGCCATACGACAAACAGGTGTAGTGGATTGGGAAGAGGCAGGATTAGCGCCGGCGCCGCGGCAACCTCCCATAACATAAGCGCCCACGCGAGCAGTTCACCTCAGGCTCGTCAGGTCTGTCGTGAAACCTCAGAGCTTCCTCATAGCAAGTACTTGGAGATTGCAGAAAGACTCGAGTCGTGCACCTTCAACTCGCCCACGGCGAAGTCATAGTCCATTAATCCTTACGGGGCCGTAAGTAGACTGGCACCTCTAGCTTGGTCCTGTACTCCTCGGGTTCATCTAGTCAACCATTGCTTCACACTGTTCCTTCTTTGTTTCCAAACGGTCTTTGATCGACCGAAGTCTCTTCGCTCATCAAGCATGATAGCAATCCATCATACTCGCCCTTCGAGGGTCCATGTGGACACAGTAGCGTATCCGCATCTGTTCAGGAACGACCGTCTGAATCTCTCCTCAGGGTCACGGCTCCAGAGGGTTGCGCTAACGCTCGTCTTTCGCTCTTGACGAAATTCTTGCAGTTGTATGTGAGCGTCGTGGCCGCCTAGTTCTCTCTGTAATCTCAGAGATCACTGTGCTTGCGCAGCTTCAAGGACCAAGTTCATCTCAAAGCCATGATCGTCCATGAAGCGCTCCGACATCTCAGCATCACCGCGATCTGCTTCTCGGATAGCTGATACCGGCCAGTGAGGACTGTTCCTCCGCGCACCCGCAACATGTGCAGCGATCGAGACCATGGGGATACACGGTCTCGCACAGGACTCAGCGTACATAAGTACGACCGTCTCAGGTAGATGTACCTCTCATACCCACCCCCCTGACGACTTATCTAGCCCCAATGAAGTACACCGTCCAGCGTGTCGAGGAGCCCTCCGGTGAGTACTCTCAATTTTGAAGAACGCGTACTCGACTATATAGCTCACCACCGCCCACCGCCCACACGCAGAGGAGCTCATAAACGAATGCACAACCATATTCACCGAACTCATGAAAGACGGTGCGCCCTGATACCTCCCCAACTCCCACCCGACTCCCAAATTGACCGAACCCACGCACATGTACAGACATCGCAATCATCAGCCTCTGCGGCGGCGACCCCTCGCTGCTCCCGCTCATGAGCGGCGCGATGCTGCGCGCGGGCGCGCGGTTCGGCGAGTTCTACACCGCGACGTCGACGGAGCCCGAGGCGCAAGGCCGCGTGGTCGGGTACACGATGTGGATGCCGCCGGGGCGCGATCTGTTCGATTCGTGCGTCGTTCTGTTCTGCTTTTCATGTTTTATGCGAACTGGAGGCGAATTGCGTGTGGCAGGGAGGAGCAGAGGAAGATGGGTCTTACGGAGTTTATGGAGAGGATGCCGGAGGCTGGGAAGGAGTACTACAAGTCGATCGTGAGTGGGGATGCTTGGACGGAATGCGGGCCGCGCTGATGCTAGTGGGCTGCAGTATATGGTCGAGTGGCCGAAGTTCGTGAATAAGGTGCTGGGACCGACGGTGAGCACTGTCTGGTATTACGCATGGAATGCTGTAAGTGACTTTGGGTGGTGAAGGGTAAGACGGATTCGTGGTGGATGCATATGGCGATGGTGCGCCCAGAGTATCAGAAGCAAGGTATTGCGACGGCTCTGATGAAGCCCGTCCGCGACAAGGTGCGAGAGCTCGATCATACAAATGCTTGATGGTCGTCTCATGATTCGATTTGAAGGCTACGCGGAACAAGGAGACTTTGGCCTGGAGTACGACCAGCGAGTTGAATGTAAGCAGACCTATATGGTAGTTTGAAGTGCGCTAATTCTGAGTTGGGGCGTTAGGTCCGTATCTATCTGAGTATGGACGCAGAGTTGAAGGGCGGAAGGATGATGCCCTCGCCGTGGGGAAGGTGGCCGCTTTATGTGTTCGAGGTGGAGCCGCCAGAGACAGTCGCCTAAGAAGTAAATATCTTGGACTATGCTTATTGGCTTTCGTTACGTAGGAATGGCAGCTTTTTCCAAAGGTACTCGTCCATCTTGAGTTTGAGCATTGACTTACCATATCCACACGACACCGCTGTGCGCAGTAGGTCCCAAGCGTCTATCGGTAAGGACGGACAGGATAGATGCAGATCGCATTACTTTGCGCGTACATCTAAGTCATCGATAAGTAAGCCGGGGCTAGCACTACAGACACAGTTCCAAACCATCAATAAGTGGGTGATGTTACAAGGCAGACCGCACGATATTTGGTATATCCTTCCTAATCCGTCTATCCCTCATGCGCGACGCCCCGCTGGACAAGGGTATCCACGATGTCCACCGCCCTATCGAACTTCTTCCTATCGTCCGCCGTGACAGCCGTGCCATCGTCGAACCCGCCGCAGCCCTGCGGCGCGGAGTTCATCCACTGCAGGTCGTCGCTCTGCCAGAAGATCCCGATGTCCTTCCCGTATATGTCTGCCTGCGGCGGGTTCTGCGTGGGCAGGTCCTTGAGGATGCCCTTGAGCTCCTCGACGAGCGACTCGGTGTCGCCGGAGATGCCGACGGATTTGGGCGCGAGCGGGAGCAGATCGGGCGTGCCGTCTTCGCGCAGTCGCGAGGAGAGGAGGATGGTGTTGGGCGATTGGGTGGATAAGGAGAGGTCGTGGACTGCGGAGGGGCGCGGGGGGGCGAAGCCGCCGGTGATGCCTGTTCTCGCCAGCGTTAGTCTACAGGACATGATTCCGGAAATTGAATACACGTACCGTGCTGGATGCGGAGGTCAAAGGGCTTGAGAGTCATAGCGATGTGGTGGTCGGGAGTGAGTTGCTTGACTCTGCGATGTCGAGATATGGCGCAGCAGGAGACGCGTCCCAGGAGGGGTTAGGGTCCGAGCTAGCCGCGCGCAGGATGACATCATGCCCCTGCCAATACGCACCTGGGCCGGCCAAGTATAAAACACACACCCCGCACGCCCAGAGCCTCTCTCCTACCCTCGACCATCATCACCATCCACACCATGCATTCTTCATCGCCCTCACCACTGACCTACCCCCCGCCGGCGCTCTACCGCGAAGGCCCCGGCCAGGACCCGAATGTCGACCCCACGACGGGCGGCGTGGTCAGCGTGCAGCCGGAGCGTGCGCCAAACATGTCTGCGGCGCCGGGCGGGAGGGGGGAGGGGAAGCAGGGAGGCGCCCAGCGGCTGAGGGGTGGCTGTGTACCCTGTCCAGTCAGTACTTCATGACCTTCGCCAGATGAGTTGCCCCTGACGTTGCTCGCGCATATAGGACGGGAGTTTCTGCTGGATCATCCCTATCCCATGCTGCTGTCTTTAAAGGAGGTGCAGACGACATTATGCACGATGTGCGCACGCTTGCACGCAGGAAAACACGAAAAGGAGGGGAGGGAGGTGTGTCGCGAGACAGCCACGAGCGGATTGGCACATGCACAGTGCACACGGCAGCGACCACGTTCCGGAAGTTATACCTTACATACCTATTCACGGACTGTCCATCGTAATTTCTTGGTCATATATCTTGTATCATCATGTATTCCCCGCTGCCTGGGACGTAGTTGTATCACATCTCAATGAACGGAAAGTTTCATGTTGAGCCCTTCAATGGTGACAGTCAAAGAATCCTCATGACATTGTTTCCTGTGTAGGTTTCTGTAAGAAAGAGTTGTTTGTCAGTTCTTAGACCCAGGAAGAAATCAAGGGATGCACCGGTCACGACATCGAAATCGCACGCACAAGCATCTTATCTCGCGATATTCTCTAAGATATGCACGTACAATCCTTGGTGACAAAAATTCAGCGAGTACGCGGCAAACAACCCGAGTGAATCAATCCTGTAACGAGACTGATAGACATAAAATGAGCATGGCCTTGGAGGAGGGAAGACGCGCGACGAGGGCCAAGTCGAGACGCGACTGTAAGCGCCCACATGGCATCAGCCACATCGCCCAATCAGGCAATCCGGCACTCCCCGGCGCCTTCGAACCTTACCGCGACTCCTCTTCCCGATATCCCCTCAAGCAACCGTCCAGGCCGGCATACGTCAAGGTGAGCACGCCCTCTCTATTTCTGTCTGCTGTATTGCTGTCACTGGGTATTCTGGTGCTGGTGGTGTGGTCTGGGGAAGGTTAGAATGGGCAGGAAATGATGGATGGACGGTTGAGAGGATGGATGAGGTTCACGTGGATTGGATGTCCTGCGTCTCAAGACAGGCTTGCTCAAGGTCCAAGGTCCCATCAGCCGTCTCTGCGCACTCCTTGTCGAGCATGGCACACCCTAGGGATGGCATATCCATGATTGTTGTTGGGCAGAGATTTATCTCGTGCGACAGCAATTTTCACAGCAATTCTCGCCCTCCGGACAGCACCACCAGCATCTCTTCTTGCCACCCACGCATCGCCTCCCCCGGACGTTTAACTTACTAGTTGCATTCTCAGACTTTCAAAAATGGCCCCCACGAAGACCACGAAGGGCAAGGCTGCGGCCAAGAGTAAGTCTTGACTTGCGGAGTATTAATAACGTCGACTTATCCACTTCGCTTTGCAGACTCTAAGGACTCCAAGGCCAAGGCGGCCAAGAAGGCCGCGCTCCAGGGTGCGCACGGCCACCACTCGCGCAAGGTCCGCTACAGCGTGTCCTTCCACCGCCCCAAGACCCTCCGCCTTGCCCGTGAGCCGAAGTACCCGCGCAAGAGCATTCCCCATGCGCCGCGGATGGACCAGTTCCGGACGATCGTCTCGTGCGTAACGTTATGCGCCCTGACGGTGGGCGCTGTGCTGACTCTCGCTATGTGCAGGCCGCTCAACACTGAGTCGGCGATGAAGAAGATCGAGGAGCACAACACGCTCGTGTTCTTGGTCGACCTCAAGTCGAACAAGCGTCAGATCAAGGATGCAGTGAAGAAGCTGTGGGACGTGCAGGCCGCGAAGGTCAACACCCTCATCCGGTAAGAAACGTCGGTTTCAAGGAGAGACACCTGTACTGATAAATGCGGTTTATAGACCTGACGGTAAGAAAAAGGCATACGTGCGGTTGACTGCGGACCACGATGCGCTGGATGTCGCGAACAAGGTAAGCCCCTGGCTTCTGTTCGGCCGCCGCGAACAGCGCTGATGGTTTTCATTTGTGATCGACAGATTGGCTTCATCTAAATTGCCGCCGTTCTGCTGTCCACTTTTGCTGTTTTACTACGTACCCACCTTACACGCACTCCATCGTCTTGTATGCGTACTGCCATGCCATGCCACATATGAGCCGCAAATATTCATGCTTTCTGGGATCGCGCGGGCGGGTGGACAGATGGAGATGAACAAAAGATCGAGACGTGATTGACGGATTGCGAAGTTGTTGCCCGCTGCTGATGACACTGCAGAAGCTTCGGATTGCCACGCAGAGCCTGGAATGAAAATAAAACGCCTGTTTCGAGGACCGGAAGGGACGCGGACGAGAGAGGCGGGCTCGGTGTTACGTGTGCGGATCTAGACCGCCGCGACGCCCGCACGGCGCGTGTCCCCCACAAATTAGACTTCCCATTGTGGGAACGTGGTAACTAGGTCAACGCGAGCCGACGCGGGTCGAACCTCGAGGGCGCGTGTTGTAGCGACAGAACTGGGAGAAAAAATAAATACTTGCAGGATGTGGGCGGAAAATCCAGACAGAGGACGCGGATTGAGACAGGAACGGAGGGGCATCGGGAAATGATGCGAGTTTGATGAGGGATTGGAGGCAGTGACCAAAGATATAACGACGCGCGCCTCTTTCCTCGTCGCTCTTCTTCCCCGTCTCCTTCCTCCTCCCGCCTGCTCTCCAAGGCAGACCCCACGCTCTTTTGTCTCTGGCCGACACGCTTTCTCGTGTCCAGCCGTCCAAGCTCGCCAGCTTCCTGCGATTCTCCTTCATTGACAAGCCCGCCCCCTTCGCGCGAGGCTCCAACAAGAATAACCCATGTACTTCTCTCACAGCCCCCTCTCCGCCCTTATTCTACTTCTTGCGCTCTCTTTCTCTGCCGATGCCCACCGTTCGACTCTTTCTGTAACTCATGGCCGCCGCTCACTCGCCTTCAAGAAGAAGGCCGTGAGGCCGCTCGATCCCCCCATTTTCCACAGAGACGACAGCAACCCTCTCGGTGATCTCCTCGGAGACACCGTCAGTGGTCTGGGAGGTGTCGTCAACGGCCTCGGCGACGTCGTCAATGGGGTCGGGGACGGCCTGAGCAGCGTTGGCCACGCGATTAGCGGTACGTCAGGACCCTTATTTCGCGATTGATGCGCGCACGCCGTCTCATTGCAATCTTTTTGCTAGGTGATAATGGCAACGGCGGCAGCACCGGGTCCTCTGGCCAGGCGTCTCCCTCCGACACGCCAACTGGCTCCGAGTCGAACGCGCCGGGCTCATCACCAGCCCCGTCAGGCTCCGCCGCGCCCTCGTCTGCAGCTGATGCGGCCTCGAGCAACGCACCCTCGACCCCTCCCCCTTCTTCGCAGCAGCCTGCCTCCTCGACACCCGTCTCTGACTCGCCCCCTTCTTCCGAGTCGAAGCCTGCGGATTCCGCGACGACGCCACCGCCGACCAGCCAGGCAGCGCCGTCTTCAGAACCGGCGCAATCACAGACCAAGTGTGACCCCTTGGACCTCGGCTGTGACCTTTCGTCGATTCTGAACCCATCCCACTCGACGCCTGCTGATCAGCCGCCAACCAGCGCTCCTGCTTCGCCCACGACACCCCCTACTTCGCAGGCAGCACCTACATCGCAGGCAGCACCTACATCGCAAGCGGCACCGTCCGACTCTAACACGTCGTCTCAGCCCGCAAGCGCACCTGCACAGACGTCTTCTAAGGGTTGTGATCCTCTTGATCTCGCCTGTATCTTCTCGAACCCGGCCCATACCAACTCGGCGCCAGCGCAGACTCAGCCTACTGACTCTGCGCCCCCTGCGAGCCAGACGCCCAGCGACACGCCCACACCTCCCGTTAGCCAGCCCCCACCGACGTCGTCAAAAGACTGCGGTCTCTTTGGCCTCCTCTGCGCGCCTACCTCAAGCAACAAGCCCACGGAGACCAACACTGCGTCGCAGCCGCCCGTCAGCCAGCCCGCGCCCACCTCGACCAAGGATTGCGATCCCCTCGACTTCTTATGCCACCTTAGCCACTCTGGTGCACCTACGAACACGAACTCTGCGTCGCAGCCGCCCGTCAGCCAGCCCCCGACCTCCTCGACGAAGGACTGCGGCCCCTTCGGCATCTTCTGCAAGCCTACCATCACTCAGAGTCAGCCCCAGCAGACTCAGAGTCAACCCGCGCAGAGCCAGTCGCAGAGCCAGCCCACAGTGACATCCCCGGCGTCCTGCGCCCCTGGTGACATCGGATGTGTCTTGACGAGCATTGCGGGCAAACCGACTATCACGTCCAACCCTCCTGCGAGTGTGACCACGCCCCCGGCTTCTGGGACGCAGTCTGTGTCGAAGGGCCCTGATTCGTCGTCCATCGATTGTGGTCTTGTTGGGAACTTGCTCAACCCGGCGTGTCACCCTCAGTCGCAGTCGCCGGGATCCGCGTCCAACACCAACGTTGCGTCTGGAACTGCCAGCAACCCTCTGAGTCCTATCAGTTCCATCATCGGCAGCATTACGAGCCAGAGCCAGTCGAATGCTGGACCCACCGAGTAAGTGATACTGATAGTGATTTTGTATCTGATTAATTGATGTTCTATTTTGCAGGTCTGTTTCTCAGCCCGTTTCGGCCTCCGGAGTTGTGTCGCAGTCCGTCTCTGCCTCCGGGATCGTATCGCAGTCTGTGTCTGCCTCCGGGATTGTATCGCCACCCGTTTCGGTCTCTGGAACCGTGACTGAGTCCGGCTCTGTCAGTGCAAGCGGAAGCTCTCCCATCGACACCGTCAGCGCGTCCATCTCGATCAGCCAGAGCTCGTCCCAGGCCGCGGGCAGCGTTGTGCCCGTTACCAGCACCGGTGTCAGCACCGGCTTCGTGACGTCCGCGGTCACCACTGGGTCCAGCACGATCATCATCTCCTTCCCCACGGGTACTGCCACGTTCACGCAGACCTTTGGCTCGCTTTCGACCCTGTCCAGCTCAGACTCTGTCACGTTCACCCCCTCGCCCAACTCCGAGTTCTCCTTCCTGACGGCGTCCAGCCTTCTGTTCTCGTCTGTCCCGACCTCGTCTGTGAACCCAAGCCTTACGGACCCGGATGCCCCTGCGACAACGTTCTCCTTGGCCTCCGCGACTGGCTCGGTGCCTTCTGCTGCTCCCCTGCCGAGCAACATCCCCGCACGTATCTACCCGCCGACCCCGCTTGACACAAACGCAAACTTGCAAGGCTACACGCTGATCAGTGTCCTGTTCGACAGCAGCTTGCCGTGGAGCTTCGTCACGAACAACGGCGACTCCCAGGCGCAGTTGCTCTCGTGGTTCCCTGTCATCCTGCAGGGTGCGCTCCCGATCCAGGCCAGTGATATCAAGACGTTTGCGCTCCAGGTGTACATTCCGAGCACCTACACGGGCCCGAGCGATGTCAACCAGCTCCTGACGACGTGGCTCGGCTACATCCCCTCGGACCAGGTGGGCCCGCTCGCGAACGAGATCAAGGCGAAGAACTCCAAGTTCTACACGGGCACGGCGCCGCCGTACTCGACGCTCGCCGGGCACGTCAACCCCGCGTTCGCGCTCGACTCGGTGCAGGACCCGAACGCCATCCCGGGCGACGGCTCGAGCGGCTCGAGCAGCAACAACGCCAAGGCGAGCGGCGCGAGCAAGGACCACTCCCGCACGGACGCGATCATCGGCGTCGTCAGCGCGCTCGGCGGCATCACGCTCATCGTGCTCGCCGTGCTCATCTACCGCAGCGTCAAGCGCCGCCGCGAGCTTGCCCACCACCGCCTCTCGGACCCCAACCTGCCGTCCGACCAGTACCCCGACCGTGCGGGCCGCGACTTCGACCAGGACAGTGTGGGTGGCCAGCGCCGCAGGAGCTTCTACTTTGCGGAGGACAGTCTGCGTGGCGCGTCGGGTGCGGCGGCGGCTCCGGTCGCGGGCCCCTCCGGTATGGGTTTGGGCGGTAGCTCGACGGAGTACAGCTACAGGACCAATCAGGACGAGATGAGGGAGAGGAGGCCGGTTGCGCAAGGCGCGATCTCGGCTCCTATCTTGCAGCAGAGCAGCATGAACTGGTGAGAGGCCGGTAAGTATAGGGCTTTGTGTTGTGTGCGTCAGATGGACTGACGGCGGCTGCAGGTGAACGAGAGCGTCATGTCTGGCCCCCTCACACCTACTCGACTATATCATCGCAAAAGATACCACCCTTCTCAGCTCTCGCCATCAGTTCTTAACCTTATTTATGTTTTCTCCTTCGCTGATCCGTGTTTTGGGTTTTGCTGAACGTCTCTACGCCCCCACGTCCCCCCGTATCACCATCGTCTGCGGATCGTTCGCTCTCCGGTCGTCCTTGCGTTCGTGTCGTCTTCGTCTACGGTCGAGATCGTGTACGTGATGCTTTATGGATATGTTTTCCGCCGCTGGCGCTACGGTCTATACCCTGGACATCGCGGTGCGCCGAGGCGCATCGCAGGCTGGTACTTCCTGTCTTCCTCGCTGTGGTATTTCAGGTATCGTTATCGCTATGTAAATAGCATTTCCTGCCCTTCCTCGTTTCCTCTCTCTCTCTCTCTCTCTCTCTCTCTCTCTCTCTCTCTCTCTCTCTTTCCATCTCCCCCTCCTTGTTCACGAGCGTGTCCAGACGTCGTGATGTGTCTGCCCTGTTGAAGTACTTACGCGTGCTACGCATCTTCGTCCTGTCTTCCTCCCCGCCCCGTTCTGAACCCAGGTTTCTCCTTTACACTCTTACATTTCCTCCCTTAATTGTTCACACCTTTGTATGTATCGATTACATTCATTCGAACTGTACAAGACGCAGACACTGGATGACGCGCGGTACTTTACTTCTATGCTTAGTAGTTCTCGTTTCTCCTGGGTTTGGGTGGGGTAATGGAGCAGACAATGTGGTCGAAGTCTGTGTTTATCCGTTTGCCATGCCATGCGTGGTCGATGCTCTTTGTGATCATTTGAGTAAGTTGCACATGGATAGGATGAATTGCGGTTGTGTCCGTTGTCCACCGAACCGTGTCTGTCTCGAAACCTCGCAAACATTATTTATCGCAGGATCGTTACACAGGTACTTACTTACATCTAAGAAAGCCACATAAATTATACGTATATGCCATTATTCGGAGCCTGCTTAGTCAGCGTAACCTGTGGCCAATTAGCGCGAGTCGTGGTCGCGTCTATCCTCGCTCAGAGCGCGCGGACCGCCAACTCCCTCTCTTCCACCAACCCCGACATCATGAGCAGCAACGGCTGGTACGCCTCGTCCAATGGCGGCTACCCGCAGCCGTACTCCTCCTCCGACGCACAGGCCAGCAGGGCCGCTGCGGACTCCGTGCAGGACGCCCACCGTCTGCTCGCAGTGTACCCCTTCGCGTCTGCCACCCCCACGACTCACGGTACGTTATGAATTCTGCGCACTCCAGACGATCTTGTCTGATGGAATGTGCCAGTTGCGCGCCATTTGGGCGGCCTGACAACCCCCGCCACGACCCCTTCTTACGTGCAGCCGCAGTACTACGGCGCGAGCAATTACTCGTATCCGACTAGCAATCCGACGCCGTACTCGCAGTACGCGAACGAGATCAACCATCTGCAGTCGCAGCAGGTGCCCAGCAACGATTCGGGGTACTGGGCGAACACCCGAAACGATGCTGTGCGATATCTTGGGCAGCAGAACACCCAGTACGTCTACTTCGATATTTTTGTGGAATTGGAGGCGCGAAGCTGAATATATGCGCAGCTCTTATGGAGACTATCAGCCCCAGGCGCAATACTGGTCGTACCCGTCCCAGCCGTCGTACCCCAGCAACGCGTTTTCCCAGTCCATCTTCCAGCATACGATGCCGAGTCTCTCCTATCCCACCCCACCGCCCCCGGGGATCCGCTCGTCCTCCTCCTCCCTCGCGAATGCGCTTGTCGAGCCCCCGCCGCGCCCCGCGCAGAAGACGTACCCGCCGCAGGAGTCGGCGGGCTTTTTCAATAGCTTCTTGGACAAGTCCAGCCGCGAGCTGGAGAAGGCACAGGCTGCGAAGTATAACAACCCGGCGGTGCCGGTGAAGCGCGAGCGCGACTGGAAGCCCGCGGTTCCTGCGCGGGCGTCGAGCCCCGACCCGCTTGCGCTGGCCCCGCCCGTGCTGACGCCGCAGAAGCGCAAGTCCGAGGAGCAGATCCAGTCGCCCGCGATCAAGCGTGTGCAGAGTGCCCATCGGAACGCGTCGGCGACGGTGAATCGTCCCGCATCGGCGGCCGTGAGTCGTACTGCGTCGGCGACTGTACATCGCACCGTGTCGTCGTCTTCCCTGACGATGCCGCCGTCCTCGCCATCACCTATCACCGCATCGCAAAGTTCCGCGTCGTCGTCGCAATCGCGGGCGCATTCGCAGTATTCACAGTCGCAGTCTTCGCAGATCACGCCGGTTCAGCCTGTCAGGAAGAAGAAACTGCAGGCGTATGTGGAATTGCCGCCGCCTTCCTCGCGGCCGTGGATGACCCCGTCCCCGGTGAAGAAGGCGGTGATGAAGACACCAACTGCAAAGAGGGCGCGCGAGATTGACGACGATGACGATGACCTGGGTGGGTATGGGTCCGAAGAAGACGATTACAAGCCGCGCAAGACGAGCTTGGGAATGAGCGACGTCGTCAAGTCTGCGAAGCGTACGGGCGACCGCGATGTCAGAGGTACGCATATATGCACATTTTCGTGACTACTGATATACAAAATCGACTGCAGGCCCTATAGAAAAGCTGACTGCGCTGCTGGAGGACATCTTTGAGGCTGAAGACGCGCTGCCTGCCGATGCCGAACTTGAATCCCTCCCTGCTGAATTCTTCTCCCCTCTGACGGTCGATACTTCACGACCACAACTGAACTCCAACTTGATTCGCAAACTGACAAAATACATCGGCCAGGCCACGCGGCCTGTCAAGCGCATGCGTGGACATAACGGAGTTGCTGGTACGCCCCGGGACGGCAAAGCCAAGGCTCCTGAAAGCGTTGCGGACATGGATACGACAATGCTGTCTCGGATCTTGAAGATGCTCGAGCGGTCTGTGCGTGTAGGCGAGGATCTGGATCCGTTCAAGACCGAGGCACATTCTGCGTCTTCGGGTACTAGAAGTGTGACTTCTTCGCCGACGAAGAGGAAGACTTCGAAGGGCAACAAGAAGAGCAGCACGCAGGCTTCAAGACGGTCTATGTCACAAACGCCGCGGCTCGACGGCGACAGTGCGGCCGATGGGGACGCGGACGCCATGGACGTCCAACCACCGCCCGACGAACTGACTGACATCGACATGGACAAGCTCACACGCATCCTGGACGTCGCGCGCGACAGCATTCTCGCTGCCGACTGCTGCGTCGCGCTGCTCGGCAGCGACCGGCTCACGAAACAGGTCTACTCGGAGGAGCTGATCACGTCCTGTTTCGCGACGATCAAGAACCAGCTGAGCAGGATCATCTACCCGTTCGTCGAGGCGACTGCGGCGGACTTGGGCCAGGCGCCCCCACTGCTGCGATATCTGGCGAAGCCGGGCTCGTATGAGCCGAGAGAGCATCGGAGACAGCTGGCGGAGACGTTTCAAGCTCTGTCGTCTGTGCTCCCACGGATGAATAACCTCATTTGCGCGGATACTGTGGTGATGTCCGACTCGATCATCATTCAGGCTGTTTATATCGCCATCGGGCCGTTTTTTGTCGTTGAGGAGGGTGATGAGAGAGGGAAGGGCAAGAAGGAGAATGTGGTCCTGAATACCCTTGGGCATAGTGCAATGCGGGGACTCAGGCTAGACGCTCTGTCCCTTATCCGGAGCGTGAGTGATCTCACCAACGATATGCTTGCTTTGCTGAACATCTTCTCTGCTTAGATCTTTGCTAACCACGAAGACCAGCGCTCGTGGATCATCGAGGAGATTTTGACCTCGCTGATCAAGCTCTCTGATACGAAGCAGAAGGCCGGCCAGTTCCGCTTGCGAGACGGGCGTTCAATTCGGACGGTCTCCGCACTTCTGCTGCAGCTGGTGCAGACGTCCGCTCATGGCATTCGGATCGAGGCACGCAGGCTGGCGAAGGCAAGACAACAGAAACTCGCGATGCGTCGGCAGGAAAGTGCGAGTGATGTTGCATCGCCGGCATTTCTTGACGAGACTGATGAGAAGGTGAGTATTCTTGAGCTATCCACGTATATATCTAATCGCCTGCTTCCGCGACCAGGAAATCTATCTGTATACATCAGGATTAGAATCGGCTACGAAGGCGGCGAAGACGATCATTCTGTTCCTTACGCAAAGATCAGGAAGGGGGAAGGCCACGAAGAACTCGAATGAGGCGGAATACCGTGCCATCCTCGATAATCTCGTGTCCGATCTGCTCGTAGTGCTCTTCTGGCCGGAGTGGCCGGCGGCTGGTTTGCTGCTGGGCATCATTTGCAGGTTCATGGTGCGTTCTACTTTATGCGAACCACGTGGTGACACTGAGCGTCCCCTGGTCTGTAGGTATCCTCACTGGATGACGTCAAGAACACGCATGTGAAGGAGGGTGAGAACAACGCTGCGAAGACCATTGCTCTCGATCATCTTGGGGTGATTGCTGCACGACTCCGCTTGAGCACGCTCAAAGTCAAACGGAGGAACGGCGAGGATGGCTTGAAGCCACTCGATGAGGTCTTCTCAAGTGCGAATCTCAAGCAATTGGCGCAATTGGCTCAGGTACATCGAGACATCTTCTCGCACTTGTCGAAGAGGTCTTCAGAGGATCAGGCATATGATGTAAGTTACATGTCTGCGGTAAGCTGCATATTTACTGAAGTGATGTCGCGTTTTCAGAGCGCCAGAGAGCTCACTGCTGTCACTTGGGGGCAAGAGCTGGCCAATGTGCTGAAGCAATGCAACAATATCTTGTCTGACGGCGGTGATGATATGAACTTGATCAAGGCTGACAACACCAAGCTCCTCTTATTCGGTGGTAGGCTCAAGACTGCCTTGCGAGACGTCTGGAAAGATTCTGGCAATGATGTCTTCGACGTCGGGTGGGTACTCACTTCCAATTTCTTCCCTCTGATCTGGGCTGATCGTGCCCTAGGTCGGAAGACGAGGTCGCCCGGATGGACGGTATTGCGGAAGAAATTGGAATTATCCAAGATCTGAAGAACTCGTATCATCCGATTTTGAACGTCATTCTTCTGGCATTGGACGCCCCGCCGGTCTTCATGCGGACTAAAGCGTTGCGCGCACTCGGACAAATCGTCACCAGCGATCCCACGATATTATCGGCAGTAGGTATCACCCGTTCTTCCTAGTCTTCAGAGATCTGACGGTGTTGCACAGGCTAATGTTCGTCGCGGTATCGAGAGTCATCTACTCGATAGTTCTCCTGCCGTCCGTGATGCTGCAGTCGAGCTCATCGGCAAGTACATGATCGACTCGCCTGAAGTCGCCGGAGACTACTACCAGAAGATCGCCGAGCGCATAGCGGATACTGGTCTCGGTGTGCGCAAACGCGTCATCAAGCTCTTGAAGTCCTTCTACAGCGTCATTGATGACGACCGCCGTCGCATCGATATCTGCACGAAGCTCGTCCTGCGGATGTTCGATGAAGATGATACTGTGAAGGATCTGGCCGTGAAGACCATCGAGGAGCTGTGGTTCCAGAACTCGAACATGGCTTCGACTCATAAGCCTAGGAGTGGTGGTGCGTCTGCAGCTAACTCTGGCGACAAGACGCAATTATTGGCCAAGGTCTCCATTATCATGGCCGTGTCCGGTAACTTCAGAGATAGGCAATCACCACTCGAGGATATGTTGCACAAGATCATGGCAGACAAGGAGGGTCCTGAGGCGAGCAGTTTGCATGCTCGCTACAGCGAGATCTGTGAGGCTTTGATCGACGGACTTGTCGACGCCTCCGAATTGCCGG
This sequence comes from Dentipellis sp. KUC8613, assembly GCA_002286715.1. NCBI lineage: Eukaryota > Fungi > Basidiomycota > Agaricomycetes > Russulales > Hericiaceae > Dentipellis > Dentipellis sp. KUC8613. Next base: position 99,241 of record NSJX01000023.1, on the reverse strand, counting down.
GCTTCGTGAGTGTCCATTGACTGACTCACAACACTGTCTGATCGTCATTTCGCAGACTGTGGTGAACTGCATCCGGACGATTTACCTGTTCACGTCTGCATATCCCGCAGTTCTCTCTGGATCCAACGCATCTACCTTGCTCCCGTACTTGAAGAATGCTACCACGGTACATACCTTTTATCTCGTGATACGATGATTGCCACTGATAAACTTTAAATCTTCTTATTAGACCGAAGAGCAGATCACATCGGACTACCTCCTCAAGATCTTCCGCGTGTCGATTCCCTTCATGCCCAAGACCGCTGCCAAATTCGGCACAGAACTGCAGCTCGCCCTTCAACCAATGATCATCAGGCCTACCGGATCTGGCGGCGTGTCGGTAAGCACTTACTGTACGATATCTTTATGAACCAATGTTGATTCTCCCGTAGGCTCTACAAGAAACGGTCGCATGCATGTGCGCAGTCGTACAGAATCTGACGCACGAATATCGACGCTTGACTGGATTGTTGAAGTCCTGCAACAGTGCGTATCGTTTTGGGTAACATGCATTTGGGTCCTCAGTGTATTGCTTCAGATCGTACGCAGGAGTTTCTTGAAAAGGATACCACGACAGCAATGAAACCCAATGATATGCGCGCCCTCTCGATCTTAATTTACATCGTCTCTCTTTTGGCGGAACACTGCGACTTTGACCAGTTGAGGAACGAAACTCCAGGTACGTGTTTCATTGCCGTGATCTAAGTATCAGTAGTTTGATTATTTTATATAGAACTGGTCGAGGAGCTGGACAGCGTAACCAAGGTGGGTTTTCTTGGTTTGAAGCAAAAAATGAATTTCGAGTTAATGTGATTGCAGGGACCAATTCTGGAGCATGTCTACAACAGCCTACTGAAGCTCTATCGGAAGTACAAGGAAGGTGGGATCCGTGGCCGAGTTCTGCAATGCCTAGGTTGGTGCTTCTCGCTTTTTCTCTCGGCGTCTGCTGATTGCGTTGCCCGTAGGATTCTTGTTCCGAGCCCAGCCTACCCTTATGACCATGGAATCCTCAGCCATGATTATGGATGCTATCTTTGCGTCTCCCGAGGAAGAGAGCCGAGGCCGTTTGCTCAAGATCATGCAGGAATTCTTGCTATCGGAAGCAGCGAAGCACTCCGCTAAGGAGAAGCGTGAGTATCCCTCGTCAAAGTCATGTTTTGATTTCTCATTGTCTTTACAGAGAGCGGCAAAGCAGGCGCGACCACCGATGTCAATATGGAGGAGCTCGTCGGCAATACAGACGGTTTCGCCGATTCTGGGTAAGTTTGCCCAGGCTACTGAGATCCGGTCGTTACTCACCACCTGTAGTGTGAGTTCGGCAATTGTACAGCGGTACCTCGACCCGATCTTGCAAGCTGCGCTGTCTCAACATCTGCAGACGCAAGCAGCCGCCATCGATATCCTCAGCTTCACCATCAAGCAAGGTCTTGCGCATCCACTCCAGGTAAGTATTCCTATTTTCTACCTGGCCACGAGGGCTCAGCCTTGCGTAGTCCTTCCCTGTCATCGTGGCTTTGGAGACAAGTCCAAGTCCAGCCTTGAGCTCGCGAGCCAGTGCACTGCATGCCATCTTGCATAGCAAGCACGCGTCGATCCTCAATGCCCGATACACCGTCAGCGCACGAGCCTCGTTCGACTACCAGAAGAAGCTCGCCAATGGCCCGATCCAAGGTGAGTCCTCGTCCACTAATTCCCCACAGTACGGAGCTGACCACGCCCATAGGCTACCGCATCCAGCAATCGACCCCGGTCGCACTCCTCCAGCGCTGGTACTCGCTCGTGCGCGAGAAGCGCGCGTCGAAGCTCGACTTCCTCAAGGCGCTCGTGCGCGTCTTCGACGTGCACAACCCGGGCGCGTGCACGCAAGACGACGTCGACTTCGCGCGCTACATGGCGGAGAACTTTGCCGCGTTCGACTACAAGACGCAGGAGGAGGTACTCATGGTCGCGAAGAGCGCCACGGGCGTGCTCTCGACCGTCGGCATGCAGCTCGTCGAGACGCTCTCGCCCGCGCATCTGCTTGCGCAGCTGCATGCGCCGATTCGCGTCGAGGGCGTTGGTGCCGGTGCGGATGTGGAGATGGGGGATGCGCAGGTGAACGTGGCAGTGCCGGAGCATGCGCCGGCGCCGGGGGGAGGTATGTTATTTGAGATGCTCTTCGTGGAGATTGGTGCTTATGTTGTGGTCGATGCAGCTGCTGAGCCTCTGGTGTGGAAATTGCTAGACAAGCTGCCACTCATGCGTGCGTCGGTCATCATTGGCATCATCATGCTGTTGAAGGCCTACCTGAAGAACACATACGGTCTGTCTGAAGAGTGAGTCTTCCTCTTCCTAAGATGTACTTCGCGACTGACCTTCTATGAAGTAAATGTGTGAAGTGGGTCATTGGGAAGAAGAACGCGCTGGGGGATAGGCCTGCAACGAGGCGCAATGCTCAGCCGCTCGCGTGGGAGCGTCTGCCGTTTGCGATTACCCCGATGTTGACGACGGAAGACATGGCTGCCCAACGGGATACTGTAAGTGATCAACCCAATCCTGCGTTGATGATGGCTGAATAACAGAGTAGTTTTTGCACGTGTGGACGGAGGATGGAGTCGCGCCTGAGCCCGAAGATGATTTCGAATAAGTTCAACCCTTTCTGTTGTTTGTTGTCTGTTGTCTCTTTACTCTTTCTCTCTGCTCCTCACCGCACTTAGGTTATTATTATGCTAACACTTACCCATATGGACTGCTCGCTTTGCTTCTTGGTCGCTGTCGTTGTTGCGCACAAGCCTCCCGGACTGGCCACTGTATACCTCCACCACCAGATGAAAGATGTAGAGTGTAGAGCAACTAGTACATAGCTAAGCTAACGCCACCCACCCACCTCGCACTGTGGTGCGATACTGTATGCCCGCACGCACAGTGTGTATGTGTATGTATGTAATCGAATACCGTACCCCCCGCTACACTAGATCCCAGACTGCGTCTCACTTCTTATCACCCTGGCTCCGGTTCGTATCCTTGCTCGTCCGTTTCTCCTGCGAAGGCTTGGGCTCTTCCTCGGGCACAGCCGGGCGCACGGCCTTACCATCGACAAAGACAATGGGGCCCTTGGGCATCTCGCCCCCGAGCGCCTCCCGCGCGGGCTCGTCGAGCACCGGCTCGTCCTCAAACGCAAACTCGAGCTCGCCGCCGTACGCCTTGGGCAGATTGTGGGGCTCGATGAACGTGCGGAGCTGCTCGCCGGGGTTGCGGCCGAGGACCATGACCTTGGTGCGCGTGCCCTCGTCGAACCAGGCCTTAATCCAGCCCCAGACGGTGGGGAAGAACGCGGGCGCGTTGACGACGGCGATGCGGTGCAGCGTCTCGGGGTAGTGCGCGGTCGCGAGCTCGGACGCCTGCTGCAGGTGGTGCCGCAGCGACCACATCGTGCCGAGCGAGACGCTCTCGAGGTCGATGATCGACGTCACGGTCGAGATGGGCGTCTTGTCGTCGTGCGGGTGCGGGAGCGCGGTGCAGAGCGGGAGCGTGAAGCGCGACATGAATTCCCAGAGTGCGACGCTGCGTGCGTTTGGGTAGATCAGTTGATGATTGCTATGGGAGGAGGATAGTAGGAAGACGCACATGCGCTGGTACCGCCGCTCAACGGGCACCGCGTTCAGCTCCTTCTGCATCGGGCCCGTGAGCGACGCGAGGCGGAAGACATACACCGGCACGCCGTGCTGGACTTGGTCCGCATGAGCACACTCGTCGACTCTGCGCGCGCGGGCGAGCGGGGCGCACCTTGTCGCGGCGGCCCGTCCAGCGCGGGTAGAAGCGCTTCGCGCGCTCGAACTCGTCCGCGGGGAACGTCGCGTACAGGCGCCCGATGTCCTGCTGCCGCCGCCAGTCCTCCGTCGTCGTGAACTGCCTCTGCGCCTTGTCGGGCTCGAAGCGGCGCGCGCGCAGGAAGCGGCTGCGGGTCGCGCGGTCGTCAGCGGGCGCAGTGCGCGGTAGGCGGAGCGGGGGCGTACAGCAGCGTTGCGTCGTCGTGCGAGGGCTGCACGGATGGTGGCGATGGCGGCTGGTAGAGCCGCGCGCTGGCGAGGTTGTCTTTGAATGCGGCGAAGCGCTCCTGCTGCTCCTCGGTGAGGAAGCCGAGGTGGCCGGCGAGGACGCGGTCGTACGTTGTTGATGTCTCGCTCATCCCGCAGCTTCAATTAGTTGTGCTTTGAGACCAGTGTGTTCGGTGAGGGGGGCGAGGGGAGGATGGAAGGAGGTGGTAAGATGGCAAGATTGAAGACGAACTTTGGAGACGTAGACACCCCGGCCCGAGTCAGCATCATTACATACTCCGCGCGACGTCACGCGTGCAAGTCGCGTGCCCCCACACTCTTCTTCGTCGCATCGCGTCCTCGAACGTCCCAGAAGTTTGCTCCTCGTGTCCCTCATTGAGGAGCCAGCAAAAAAAATTCATCAACCATTTGGACGGGCCTGGCCGGGAATTGAACCCGGGACCTCCTCCAAAGACCTGCAAGCGAATTGAAGAGCCCTAAGAAGGAATCATACTACTAGACCACCAGGCCATGATATGTGGGTCCCGTGTGTCCTATACTATCAGAAGGGAAAGCGTGCTGGCCTTTGATGCCGCTTCCGAGTCATCCCGCAGACCCGTCAAAGCGACCTTGCAAATGATCAAAATACAAGACAGAAGATACAAACCACCAACTAGAGGTATAGTAGGACAGAAACAGCCCAGCCTCAAAAGACAGAATTTTGTATATAAAGATAAGTCGAACACACAAACGCTCACCTCAGAAACAGCGCCGCACTCAGCATGACTCGCTCATCTCCACGGTGCGCAGGTGCGTGCGGTAGTCCAACATCAGGGAGCCAGCCCTTCGGCCACCCTTGCCGCTCGTCGCGCAGCCGAAAATGCGAGTTTCCGGGCCAAGTCTTACGTCCAAGTGACGATGCAGTACGAACTTCAGCGTATACGAGAAAAGGACTGGAAATCGTGGCGAGAAGGTGAGTCAACGCTCGAGTTCTTGTGAGCGGAACAGATTACTGACCAGCTCTAGCACGCCCTGATGTCGAAATTCCCGACGGCAGCGCCTGCTGCTCGCAGCGGGAAAGATCTCCGTCAAATTCGGGTGCGGTTTTTGCAAGAAAAGGAGAGGAAGGCGTTATCCTCAAAATGCATCAGGAGCAGCTAGATGCGTGTCGGCAACGGGTGAATGGAAATGGGTGGTAAAAGCCTACTTTTGCGCGAGCATGGCAAACTACTCAGCTGTGATTGCACCCCTCGCACTCTGTCGGCGCCGCGGCGCACGTCGAGTTCCCGAGCGCGAACGCTGGTTCGTCCCCGACGATACACGCTGTTCGGAAGACCTGAGGGCAATGGCGATGGCGATGCCAAGGTGCCCCATGGCAGCGATCGCCGCGGGGCAAATTCCGGTGGATTCTGACGGAAGCCTAGGCGAGTACATTGCCCGTGTCTTACGGGCCATAACAGCCTGTCGATAATGCGCGAACCGTGAGTGTGCGTTCGTCCGCGTTAAATGGCGATTTCGACTCACTGCTGTCACTCTAGCCCAGCACCGCGAGCCAACATAAGAGCCGGCCGCCACAATGCGCAGGTCTTCACGGTCAAACTCCGCCGCCGCTCAATGCCAGTGCAAGCATATCGACAGACGACAGTATTCGTAGATGGTGGCGACGGAATCTGGACTATTTGTCAAACTTTCAATTTACGATGATCAGAGTCTGACGATGAACCCACCCGCCTTCCTCGAGCCTACCCTTGTGCCTCAATGGGCATGGCACTTGCAGAGGCAGTTAAAGTTATGCATGGTCTTGACCGGTTCCAGGGGGAGAAATGGGTAGGGTCTCGGGGCACGTATTTGAAGGGGCTGGAAAAACAAGTCCAAATCATTCCCGCGAGCGCTGATGACGGCTGAAGCAAGCCATGGGGCCCACGTACATCCGTACTTAGAGTAGAGGAGGAGAAACATTGCCATGCCTGCGGCATGAGTCAATTTCTAAGATGGCCCAAAACATTGAGATAGGACTCGGATCTGTCGCGCACATCGGTGAGAACTTGCAGTCACTTACCGGGGACTATGCTTGCAACCGGTTATTTGGGTTAGGACCTCAATTTGATCGCGAAGGTGCTGCGTCTCACTTCCCTCGACATCAGAAATTTCTGTATCAGAGAGGAAGAGAGGGGGGCGTGCGAGAGGGGGGCAGCGGCGGGGATTAGGAAAGGAAGCTATCCTTAGAACGCGCCGTCCCATTGCCGAACAGCTGGATTTGCCGCGGCAGGGCCTTGCACATTCCCGCCGATGGTCCTCGTCAGCAATCCCCGTTTTGGCGATCTTCTCTTGAGACTGTTGGAAGGCATTTGAGGGTAATTGTTAGTCTTGGTTCCAGACGTTCAGGGAGGCGTCTCGGTATCCCGTCCCGGTATTCAAGTGGAAATTAAAGGCGGAGTCAAAACAAGCGAGAACTGAGTGATTTGTTTTGACTCCGACTCTGATCGGTTACATCGGATTGCGCCACTCGATATCTCATCGGCGCGTACTTACCACTCCCCCCAGAACGGCCGGGAACGAGACTAGGTAGTCATAAAGACACGGCAGAAACATGTGTTCGGAAAGTTTAATGCACCGCGGCCGTTCATTGGTGCCCTTGGCTCCGTCACATCCCTGTCAACGGTGCATGTCGACGTTAACGCTGCTGATCATGACAATCTTCTTGAGTCTATTGGAAGGCATTGAAGACTCAGACACCAGCAGTAACACATGTTCAGAATGTTCAAATTTGGGGTTCCAGGGTTTGTCCTGATCAGGTAGCAAAGAGTAACATCGAGACATGCCCCGATAGCTTACCAATGTGTGCTGGAGGTGCCCCATACATTTTAATGAGTGTAAGTATATGATGCTCCTCATCTGATGGATCTAAGTTTCCGATAGTCGCTGTCGAGCAGCGACTCGTGGATCTGCATACGCTGGTCATGGACCTGGCCTCGTATGAAATGGACAAGGCATGAGAGGCCTCTGTTCACCCAATGTGACAATTGCTGCTCTCGGCGATCCTCAAGTCCGACGCCGCCAATGCGCGAGATAGGGGTAGAGGCGAGTCACAGGCAGGAAAAGTATATTGCTGTACGCGTACAGGCGCTGATGCACGAAGCCCCGACACCGTCCAATGACGCAGCGGAGCGCCGCACGCATACACACACACAGCACGGAGGCGGCATGGGGTGGAAGAGAGTCATGGGTCGATACGAGCTCCGGAGATGGAGGTAGGAGGGTGTGCAATGCAGAGAGGGTGCGCTGGGCTGCATGTATCCATATGAGTGTCTAACGCTGGTACTGAGGCGTAACGAGAATTGTGGAGACAATGAAATACCACAGAAATAGCTGGGCGCGAGCGGGAGTCTGAGGACGTAGAATTGGGCACGACAGGTTGTCCGCGCACGGGACAAAGCCGTGCGCGAAAGGACATGTGTGTGCCAGATCAAGAAGCTTCGACACCGCTCTTGCATTGCTTTCTAGTCATGCACAATCTCAGCCTCACATCTACTTATATAACACTCTGACTTACTTCTATGAATGGCCTAAAATCAATGACCCAAGAGTGCGGATAGTTCGAGGTATGGCTGTGGAGGATGGACGTGAGATGGAAAGTCTGCGTCTCCAACTCTCCAACGCTAGATCTCCGTCTCCGGTCTCCGACCGGAGCTAAATTGTCTGACCGCCGGCAGCCGAGTCGCCGAAACCTCTACTCACATGCAGCTCCTCTATCCCATACCATATCAACACTCATTGCAGCACAACTGCACGGCCGTGCTCTCGGACTTCGTGGCGTCCGGCGGCAGACGGAGTGCGAGCGTGCGCTCAGGCCGAGCATGGCGCACGAGGTCGCGCTGATGGACATGCAGTGTGGGATAGGTTCTGCATCCGCGTCGGTGAGTGAGATTGCGGGCGGGCGGCTCGGCGGCGTAGCATCGTCGCCCATGAACAGCCTCGCGTCGACGCTTGGCACGTGCACGCAGGGCCTACCGAGCTAAGCAAGGAACCGGGCAACAGCGACGAGGACGTCGAGTTGTCCGTGTTGCAGGCCCTGCAGTTCACTTGGAGAGCACGCAGATACTTCATTCGGCGGAGGGCGTGCTCGCCACGGGGCAGCGGGCTGAGGTATGCCTGTTCAAGATCAGCGCGCTGCAGGTCGAGATCGTTGCGTAGCTGTGTGAGGTGAGGAGGCGCGCAAGGGATGGGAGGGTGTGGATGTTGTGTCCTTGGCTGTAGGGTTGACTATGTTGGTAAGCCTTGTCCACGAAATTCGAGGAATGTCGGAAAATACAAGAAATGACAGAGTGCAAACTCGATATCAGACTTCATGCATCATGAGTTGACCTGTACTCACCACAGTAGTCCTGCTTTCGGATACCTGGCATCCTGTCTACAGCTGCCGAACTCTACGTCGTTGTCGCGCGTAGTTTCTCCACCGAGCACATCTCCTGTGTGTTTTGTCGCTTCCGCCGACCCAGAGCGGCCCCTGCGAGCATTGCAGTGCTTTGCATTCCCTTGCTTGTACGGGTGTTCCCATGTCGGAATTCGTAACCCTGACAATCGGAAAGTGCCGTAACCCTAGATGTGTCGACGCACGTGCTCATGCTCTTCGAGAGTACACCACTGGCACAGTGGCAAGTCAGATTGCTTTTCTTTCAGCTCACATCATTTTGCGGGCTGTTTGTTCTGGCCAAACATTACCTTAAAGGGGACTCTGGGGCGCTCTGATTGGCTGGTACGTAAGTAAAGCTACCCTTTTCGGCAATGTCTGGCTACTGCAAACAAAGCGTAGAAAGACACGACCTGCAGTTATTATGCAAAGCACTGTATCGTCATATGTATTGCGATTGCCGGTAGTTTCGAGACGGTTTTGAGCATGTGGGCGATGAGGTTGATATTTTCTTGATCTGTCGATGCTTTTTCGAGTTTTCGGATTTTCCCGAGACGGAGATGGGGCGCTTCTCTGAATCACTCGTGGCAGAGTCAGCGGCTGAGATGATCTGGTCGCAAAAATTTTCACGGAGTTCTGAAATAGTGAGTCGGTTGAGCAAGGACGACAGCGGGGGTAGTTGTTGACATGGAAGGAAACAAAGAAAAAGAGGTCAGGAGACTGGAAAGTGGAACACGATTCCATCGGCTGAAATGGCCGAAAGCGCATCGGAAAGGAATCTAACGGAAGTGGTAGATGAAAATGGCAGGAGTGGAAAGGGCGGTGTACCAATGCCAAGATGTGTAGCAGCCCCGAGTTGAAACCGGGCACCGGGTGTGGGGACTTCGGTGCCTGGGCTTACCGAGATACTTACCACGGCGTGGTGGGCATGGGACAGAGACGGGCCAATTGGCGGAAGGGATGGGTACATGCGGGAGCATCCTGTAGGGATCAGTGATGGGTAAAGTGGGGGAAGTAGGAGATAGCGGGAGCATTTGATGCCTCGACCCTGGTGTACACGTGTTTTTGCTCTCCTAATCCTTTCCGAATTTAGTGTAACTGGTCAGGGGTTACTCGGAGGCTGTTCTTACGTTGCGACGTACAGCTGCGCATGCAGGCACCCAGATCCGTTCTGTACAGAACACACCATAGGATCGACTACCGGACCGTTGTGTACAAGATTTGGCATGGTTACACGCCGAGTCGTTCCAACCATGTCTACACCACAAACTCGGACTCGGCGGCAATGCAGTCCTCATAAGCGTGGCATCGTATGTTTGAGTGAACGAACATTCCAACTGCTAACCACCCCTCCCCTCTGTACATGGAATCCCAGCCTCGGCAGGAAAATCCCTTCCATCCAAGGGTCGAGCACGAGAGGCGCTACGGCCAACATTCATACTCGCAGATGCCGGAGACTCCTAGTGTATCGGACACGTTTGTCCCGCCGACTGCAGGCTTCTCGGACAATCTAGTTTGTTCATCTATATGTTCATGCACAGCCGTGGACACTGATTTTTCTATCAGTCCACAGTAACCCCGAGTCATTGGGGCGAATTTTACCCAATGCATCCGCTCTCTTATCGCGCCAGAGCCCCGCGCCGTAGCTGCTGCTGTCCTTGCCATTTTGATCCTCAAGCACAGCCCATTCCAGAGTACGTGCTCCCAAGCACAGCATTCCAAGGCGTAGACCCGTCCATCCTTGCTCCCCCCGTGTCTTCCATTTTCCCTACCCCATCGTTTTCTCCTGCACCCCTCCCTACCCTCCCGATCCATCCGTCCACCACTGGGCCGTCCACTTCTACTTTCGTGTTGGATGTTCTCACTGAGCCGCCCGATGGAGATGCCGCATCTATCTCCAACCTCGAGACTGTCCCACACAACATAAACTCTGGCACAAAAACACTCCCCAGCCTGCGCGACCCCGCATCCTACATCGTTTTTCAGAAACTCAATGATACGGGTGCCAACGCTGGCGACTGGGAGGGCGTACGTCTCAGCGACATGCTCAAGCGCGATTTCTTCACTCTCGTGGACCCCGATGCGTGCGTGCTCGCGGAGAACGGGTGCCAGATCATGCTGCATATCAATGTGAGCTCTCGTCGGTATACTGTTAACCGGCAAGTCTGTATCTCATGGTGTGTATTAGTGGGCGGGGTACAAGACGTGGAGCCGGCCGTTGCGCACGCGCGTCCAGAAGAAAGGCAAGCTCGTCCCCGCGTCTCGCAGTGCTATAGCGCACCGAGTTGCATGCAAGATGGCGATGTTCATCCGCGTGAGCTGCATTTCCCGTGGTACCTGCGACCGTCAGCTACTGATACTTCATGTGATAGACTGGACAGAAGGCTGCTACGCCCAACCGCGAGGCTGCACGTTGGGTGGTGGGACCTCGCGGAATTCACCTGGATCAAATTATTCTGAAACGGTTGGTGCAGGTCACGCAAGGGGGATGGCAAGCTGAGCTCGCGGTCGTGCGGGAGGATTGAGTGATGGGCACTTGAAGCCGCACTAGTAAGTAGCCCAATTTCTTATCGTTACGGCATTGCCCGTGGGATCTGATGACGAACATTTTTCAGTCTTCATGATGACGCCGACGGCTGTCACTATACACACGACTTACACTGATTCGTTCTACTTGACATGACCATCGAACACGACACTCAAACTTTTCTCTCCTCTCCCTTCCCTTTGGTTGGTCATCTAGGAAAATGGGTTCATAATCTTTATAGCATGTCATGCTGCATATCAAATTTTGGCGGGATCTGTTGCAGGACAATGGAGATATGGTCGAAAAGGTGCATGCAGAGCATTCCTAATATTTATATTGTCGTAGTATATTTGAAACCTCTTCTATTTATTGCTTCTATTCATTGTATAACGATAACTTCAAGGAGAATATTCAACCCGCGAAATACATTTGCCTGTCCTGTTTGGTGGCGATCAGTAGACCGTAGAGCGCGTGTGATGTAGACCTTGTGCTGCAGCCACAATGAGCATTCAGATTAACAGGGTCATACATTCACAAACTGCCTGCGAACTATAGTCTTACACCCTTTATCGCTTCATCTACCGGCGCCTACGCAAGCTCAGACTACGGTCGGCGCCGCCTCAGTCACCTTCTCCGGGGGGATCGTCGCAGACCCCGCAGCAGGCGCGCTGGCCGTATGCGCCGCGAGCTCCCGCGCCTCGTTCTCGTCGGCAATGCGGCGCGCCTCCTCGTGGATGTCCTGAATCTGCTTCGACGTCGTCGTGTAGAAGCTGCGGACCTTCTGCCCGAACGTAGATGCGAGCGCGCGGGAGTAGTACTGGTGAGCATGCGTGTCAGCTGTTTGTGTCTGACTGGAGGAAGGCGGGCAGGATACGCACGTCGCTGGCCGTCTTGGAGAACCCGCGCTGCTCGTCGACCGTCTTGGCCTGCTGCGCGGCGCCGTGCAGCGTCTGCGTGACCTTGCCGGAGATCGTCTGGTCGGGCCCGAGCGCCTTTTCGCCGAGCGTGGCGTCGAGCGACTGGAAGTAGTTCAGGAAGCGCTTCGAGATGCCCTTCTCATCTTGAAAACCGGTCAGTATTCGAATTCAAGCTGGAATCGCGGGTGGTGCGGACGTACTGTCCAGCTGGATGGCGCGGTGGAGGATGGAATCGGAGAGCACGTAGCCCTTGGCGAGGTATTCCGCAGCAACTGCGCAAAAGACAATGAGCGGGCTGGGTAGGGACGGAAGGTGAACGAACTCACTGCCTGCGCGAGGCTTGTCACTCTGTTCGATGTGGTGCGGTGCCTTCGCGTGCTCTTCGTCTGCCTCGTCCTGGTGTGCGATGTCGGAGGTCACGGAGAGATGCGCGCCGTCGAGCGTGCCGCCGTTCAGCTATCGCGGGATCAGCGTTAGCGATGGCGAGCTTGAGGTACAAAGCGAACGCGGGGCGTACCATCAACGCCGTCTTTGCGGCAGAGCTCTTCTCGAAGTGGATCACGGCCGACTTGGGCGTCGCGGTGCTGTTGTACTCGATCTCGGAGATCCTAGCGGCAGGCGCATCGAAGGTTAATTTCAGCGCGCAAAAAACGGAACGATTCGGAAGGCGCACTTTCCGCAGAACCTATGGAAACCAGGGAAGTCAGTATATATGGGCCAGGAGAACAAGTAAACACGAACGTGAAGAAATCGTGAAGATGCGTCTCCGTCGTCTCGGGCGCGATATTGCTAACCTATTCGTTCCGAACAATGAGCCACTGCGACCCCAACCTGACGCGAATTGCCAACACTCACGGTAACGGTGTAAGTCGACATGTTGTTGTGTTGTCGTAGTGAAGATGTAGGGGAGAAGAAGGGAAGTGGTGGTAATCAGATGAAAAAGGCGGAGAGGAAAGGATGCTCTTATAGTCTGTCTCGGCGGCAGTCGCGTCTGGCCAAGATCGATGACGTCGTTCCACCGCCCTGCCCGGCGACCTGGCGCACGCGTCACCCTTCTGGGCCCTCTCAGACTTTCTACGCCGGTCTTTCACAGCTTCAGCAGGCTCTGGTCCAGGCCTCGGAGTCCATGCGAGCCGCTGAAGAAACAGCTGAAATAATTGTTTGCAGCGGATAATATAGTCCAAGTGATGAGAGTATCAAAGACATTTACGAAACTACGAAACTGCGGCCTACATTGAAGAGTAAATCTGATCTGGATAAAATGAACACCGATGCTGACCTTCACATGAGGATACTCAGTACCCAGTCTTTCCGGGAACAACGCCAAATGCGGGTCCACTCCGACCATACATCCTTCTCAGATCATCGACGAGCGCCGCAGGTTGCTCATAAGCTGCGAAATGACCGCCCTTCGGGTGTTCGCTCTGGAAGACAACATTCCCAATCCCGCTGGCCCAACTGCAACGGCGTAAATATGAATTTTCTCCATCGCAAATGAGCCGGTCACTCACCTCAAGGGAGAAGACACGTTCTCCTTCGGGAAGTACGAAACGCCCAAGGGAATCGTTGGACGTGGAAGCTCGGCGACCTGATTCGCGTGCTCGAACTCGTAGTAAATCCGGACGGACGATGCCGGCCCCGCGCGAGAGAACCAGTAGATAGATATCCAAGTGAGCACTGTCAGGATGTTGTTTGCTAGGTGTTTATAAAAGGACTGTTCATCAAGCATGGGCGCACCTTCGTCGTCCTCCCACTCGTATCCATCCGTATACCCGACAAGCATCTCGTATATCCACGCGAGAAGCGCGACTGGGGAGTCCGCAAAAGCGTACCCGATCGTCTGGGGCTTAGTCGCTTGCTCGAGATAGTACCCCTGGCCATGCTTCGACCACAGTTCATTGTACTCGAGGCGAGCGATGTCGGCCTGGGAGTAATTTTCCTTGAGGGCTGGATCGGTGGGCGGAGGAGCTCTGAAAAATGCTCGACAGATGAGCACGGATGGCAAAGCGGTTAGAAAACTTGGATAGCTACTTGGGGAAGTTCGTGTGCCAGGCTTTGGCATGTTGAGGCCCGTAATTCATCGCGATCGTGCTGCAGATCTGCCGATTTAAATCAGTGAACCGGAGGGGATTCCGCCTTTGCTGTCTCCTGGACTCACAAAATGGCCCCAATCTCCACCCTGGACGACGTATTCCTCATAACCCAGGGCAAGCATAAGCTTATGGCCAACCTGAGAGAACGATCAGTCATTTTTTCGAAAGAAAAAAAAATAGCACAGACCTCGGCATATTGGTGCCCCGCGAATCCCCTCTTCCTCGTACCCTCGGAAAACCCAAAATTCGGCAAGCCAATAGCGACGACGTGGAAGCTCGGCTTGTTATCGGGCGCGTTAACGAGAAGCGGGAGGATCTTCGTCGCCTCGATGAAATTTCCGGGCCCTACGTCCCCAAAAAATCACTGTCACGATGAACGAGCACAAAGAGACGTCCTACTTACACCCATGCACGAACAAAAGCGGAATCGCATTCGACCTCGTGCTCCTCTGGTGAATATAATGGATATTGAGCGTCCCAAAGTCCTTCACCGCGATGTCCCGGGTAAAATTGGGCAACGCGTTGAATCTCGCCTCCGCCGCGCGCCAGTCGTACCCGTCGGCCCAGCGCGCGACGAGCCGCTTCATGTCTGCGAGCGGGACGCCATAGTCCCACCCCGCAGCGTCGAGCTCGTCGGGGAAGCGCGCCTCCAGGAGCTTGTGCTTCAGCGCGGCGAGGGCGGCGTCGGGGATGGAGATCTGGAAAGGCTGTTCGGTCGACATGGCTGGGGTGTGTGGGTGTTGCTGAGCTCACTTACCTTGGTGTGGTATTTATGTATTGCGAGGTAGATGTGAGCATGGACTAGGAGGGCATGCTGCTTCGACTGTGACGTTGAAAGGTGTGATTCATAAGCCTAATACAGGAAGCTTTCCTGCCAGCGCTGGAATGAGTCAGCGTTGTCTGCGGAACGTCAATGATCACAGCGCCCAGTCCTGCCATCACATCGAAGATACGTTGAGAACTCCAAGCTGTGGGGAGACAGGAGGTAAAGCCCTAACCATAAATCTGGGTCTTCAGCGCAGCGGCGGGGCGGGCCACGGAATACCCATCTGCACCTGTTGACGTTGAACGTCGAGCTTCCGGTTTTATTTATACCATAAAAACAGTATTCAGACTAGTTCTATACCTTGATCTCAAAGATAGTATCAGTGTGACGACCCCCACGAGAAAATTCAAATACGTACTCGCTACCTTCCTCCACCACGTTACGCCCACCCGCCTTGGGGTGCTGGGCTGAAGATCACCCGGCAAGCGCCCCGCCAGCCTGCGCCGCTCAGCCCTCCGCTACTCGAGGCCAGGAACCTCATGCGCTTTGTCACTACTCTAGCTTCTTCCTGCAACACTTCTTCTTGCCGACGCCGTATGCGCTTTGTCAGTGCGATCAAAGATACTTGCGCGCGGGCGCGGGCGCGCTGTGGATCGTCTTTGTCATGCAGGTGCTTCCTAGGCCTCGTATTGGGATGGACGGAGGAAGTGGATCGTGCTGAGGTGATGCGGCGCGCTGGGTCGGATTTTGAATTGGGATGGTGAAGTGTGTGCCGCTTCGGTGGTAGAGTCGGGCACCTGTGCAGTGTTGGGCAGGTGAGGCATTTCAGTGGAAGGGCAGCTATATTAGAGCTTCGAGCTGTTAGATGAGAACAAAAGCGGGGGGCATACTTTGTGGCTGGTGTAGTACAAATCAGAGGCGTTTTGTCCGCAGGATCAGTGATGCTGCATCTCGCGGATTCTCAAGGATGGCAGCTGCTGGCTTTGGACGTTCTTCCAACGGCAGGGGGGCCTTTCACAGGCTCTGGTCGCAACCTTTGCCTCCAGAGGCATGCAGACCAGCACAAAATACATTTGAATTGACATCAGTGGCAAAATGCTACTTGAGGTATCCGATCGAAGGAATCTAAGAAACTACAAAATTGCGGGAAATATACTTCTGAAAAGTAAAATTAATTTTGACACAGGAAGTAAACACCAGCACTGACCTTCACTTCATACGAGGCGCAGTTTCCGCAACACTTAGTATCCGGTCTTTCCGGGGACAACAGCAAACGCGGGTCCGCCCCGACCATACATCCTCCTCAAATCGTCAACCAACGCCTCAGGCTGCTCATAAGCGGCGAAGTGACCGCCCTTCGAGTGTTGGCTCTGGAAGACAACGTTGCCCATCCCGCTGGCCCAGCTGCAGCACCGTAAGCGAGACTCCTCTACCGCGCACGGGCCGGCCACTTACCTGAGAGGCGAAGACATGACCTCCTTTGGAAAGTATGAGACGCCAAAGGGGATCGTTGGCCGCGGCTGCACGGCGACCTGGTCCGCGTGCTCGAACTCGTAGTAGATCCGCCCAGATGCCCCCGGCCCCGCGCGCGAGAACCAGTAGATAGAGATCCAAGTGAGCACTGGCCAGACACTTAGCAGGTGCTCGCAGAAGAATTGTTTGCGGTGGATGAACGCACCTTCGTCGTCCTGCCAGTCGTACGCGTCCGAATATCCGACCAGCTTCTCGTAGATCCACGCGAGAAGTGCAACCGGGGAGTCCGCGAGCGCGTATCCGATCGTCTGGGGTTTCGACGAGAGCTGCGCATAGTAACCCTGGTCACCCTTCGCCCACAGTTCGTTGTGCTCAAGGCGAGCGGTGTCGACTTCCGAATTGTCCCCTTCAAGTGCCGTATCGGCGGGGGGAGATGTTCTATGGGATGATAAATGAGTGAGCATAGATAGTAAATAATTAATGAGTGAATTTTCATATAGCTACTTTGGGAAGTTCGTGTGCCAGGCTTTGATATGCTGAGGTCCGTACTTCATCGCGATCATGTTGGTAATCTATGAATGTCATTCGGTCAGGTAGAAAACGGCGTTTTCTGTATCCTGAACTCACGAAGTGACCCCAATCTCCGCCTTGGGTGACGTACTCGTTATATCCCAGTGCAAGCATGAGCTTGTGTCCAACCTGCATGGATAAGAATTAGTATTCTTCGAGAGAAAAAGGAAGATGTCGCATACCTCGGCGTACTGGTGCACCGCGAACCCCTTCTTTCTAACGCCTTCGGAGAACCCGAAGTTCGGCAGGCTGACAGCAACGACATGGAAGCTCGGCTTGTCATCGGGCGCGTTGACGAGTAGCGGGAGAATCTTCGTGACCTCGATGAAACTTCCAGGCCCTAATAACGTATCAGACCTCCAGCTACAGTCCTAGACAGTGGTGTAACAAGATATGCCACTCACATCCGTGTACGAACAAGAGCGGAATCGCATTGGGCCTGTTGCTCTTCTGGTGAATATAATGGATATTGAGCGTCCCGAAGTCCTTCACGGCGATGTCGCGCGTAAACTGGGGCAGCGCGTTGAACTTTGCCTCCGCATCGCGCCAGTTGTACCCGTTGGCCCAGCGCGACACGAGACGCTTCAAGGGAGCTAGTGGGACACCATAGTCCCACCCCGCGTCGTCGAGCTCGTCGGGGAAGCGCACTTGCTGGAGCTTGTGCTTCAGTAATGCGAGGGCGTCGTCTGAGACGGAGATCTTGAAAGGCTGCTCGGTCGACATGAGGATGGAAAGATGCGTGCTGCTGGACTTACTTCGTTCAAACTTGCGATATTTATGTCTTTCGAGACAGATGCAAACGTGACTTTGTCCAGCACGCTACTTCGACGTCGAGCGATGTATCAGCAGAACACGAACTGTTCTTCTGAAAGCGTGAGTCAGCAATGTCGGCGGAGCGGTAGGAATCGTAGCGCCTTGTTTCACCGGTTGTGCCAGTGGCACCATATCGAAGACGCATTGAGGCTGCCGACCTGTGGAGAGATGGCGTGTCGGGACGGCAGGCGTTGCAGATCCACAACATTGTTGTATGAGTCATGACAAGCGCTTGATCTTGGGTTAAGATGTCGCCACGACGCTCTAGGTTTACCGATATGTGGTACCCCAAAGTGTTCGTCATGTGAGAAGGACCTTCCGAAAGACCTGGCCGTGGGTCTACCATGTTCATCGCGGCAGTTCACGAGCTGACGGGATGTCCATGCGGACATGGTCTTATTGCGATGATTAGGCAAGTATACATCAATATGATATCCGTACTTTGGTTCTCGCTCGGAGGCCGGCTCAAGATCTTGTGGCAACGTTTGACTGTCTTCGCGCGGCCCCCGTAATCTCAAGAACTCTGATATTGCAGTCTCTCTTGCTGGAGCCTGTCGTGTAGCTTTCATACGATATCCCATGATCGTCAATATACCGACTGGCCTTGAGGGTAAAGGTGTAAATAAATAAAAATCAGTCTTACGGTCCGCAGGAGAGTTTGTGTTTTACCCGCCTTAATTCATCACGCCATGTGCACTCGCCCTGCCAGACTGAAGGTTGTTCGGTAAGCGTGCCGCAAGCTTGCGTTGCTTAACCTTCCGCGACGCGTGCATCGGGCCTTGATGTGATTTGTCACGGTTCTTGGTTCTTCCACTGAAGTTCCAGCAGGGATCCTTCTCGCCCTCTGGGTCTACGATCTGTCAGTGCAATCAGTGGCGATTACTTGCAAGCGCTGTGTCTTGTGGAACGTCTTCCTTAAGAAATTCCTTTCTCTTTCTTTAAGGAACATAAAACGCGAGTCGTGCTGTTAATGACGTGCAGCGCGCTTCGTTTTGACTTGCAGAGATATATCGACTATATACTGCATCAGCAGTAAGATGAAGAATTCATGACCATGTCTATACGGTGTTCTAAGGCGTCCTGAGTCGCCAGACGAGAATAAGGGCGAGCGCAGGAAAATGATGAAGTCGGACTAGAAATTGGATGTCCCGTATTCACGCCAAAGCTTCCACGTAGGTGGTTCGCGGGAATCCGTTCAGTGTAATGAGTACCTAAGAGACTGCTCTAAAATTTGATTTCAAACTTGAAGGCGGTGTATTCAGTACTACACAAGACTCACCTATTTATACAAGCCAACGTAGCGTGTTTACTCCACGCAAATTTGCAGAGAAATGGTGTCAAAACGGGCCTTTTGACCTCGTGTTTGAAATCCACGACTGGCTAAGGTGATCTTCATCAAAAATTGGAGACAAGGGACTCAAGTCGGAGGATGCTGGAAAGAATCGAATGGCTCGAAATTGGGTCGAAAAGCTTGTGACGAGGGACATGTCACACATCTCGTGATCGCGTCACTTTGCGTCGCGTCCGCGCTGGGCGCGAGTCGCTTGTGCGGCAGCCGCCACCGCAGCGGGGCAGTTGCGCTAGCGATACGCCCTTCCCTGTTCCTGCTCATTGCCTTGCAGATAGGTCTTTAGACCGCACCACTAGACAGCGCAATGGCTGCGAAACGGGATCCAGAGAGCACCTCGGAACAGCTCGATATTCGAGTACGACTAAACCCTTATTTCCTTTCCCTTGTCGCGATACTCATACCAGAACTATCTCGCAAAATAGGCTAGCCTCGAGAAAGCATTGAGTAGTCATAAGGCGGATCTGAATGCAGCTTTTTCCTTCAATCAGGCTTATCCAGACGCTCCGAACCCTGGGCTCCAAGTCTCCGACGGCGACATCGGGGTAATTGGGTTGCCCCTGAACACGCGTGAGGCAGAGGTGATCAAGAGCAAGGCGATTCAGGCACCATTTGGAATGGGAGAGCGGACAGTGGTTGATACGAATGTACGGGATACCTGGGAGATTGACGGAAGATCGGTGTGTTCACATATGAACATTGCGTTGGATACAAAGGCTAATATATATACACTACAATCTCAGATTACATTCTTGAATCCTGCATGGAAGGAGTTCATCTCTCGTGTCGTCAACGACGTCTGTCGTACTCTAGGGATCGATGTCAAAGCCAGTACGCCGCGGGCTGAGCTCTACAAGCTTTTGCTATACGAAACGGGATCACAGTGCGTCTTGCTTTCATTCATGGCACCTCTCAGTAGCTGAGCAAGTATAGTTTTCTTCCCCATGTCGAGTACGTCAATTGGTTTATGTCCTTATCTATCCAGGCTAACGCCGTCCCATAAGCACCGAGAAGGCGGACGGAATGTTCGCCACTATCGTCATTGTTCTTCCCTCAATCTTCACGGGCGGGGCGGCGCATCTCGCACACGGTGGACTCTCCGCTGTCTATGATGTCGCGTCGTCTAGTCAACTGTCCACGACCGCCCTTGCGTGGTATACGGACGTGCAGCACGAAATCAAACCCATCACTTCAGGTTACCGCCTCGCCTTGTCATACAATCTCATCCATACGACTAAGTCTATGAGGCCCGCTCCCTCGGTGAACCAGAAAGTGGTAAAGCGGTTCGCCAAGCTGCTCGACGCCTGGACCAACGCCAACTCAGAGACGAGCCCGGAGAAAATTGTCTATCTCTTGGACCACAAATACTCAGAAGCCAACTTGAGGGGAAGCGCGTTGAAAGGCGCCGATGCCCACAAGGTTGCGCTGCTCGAGGGCCTGGCGAAGAAACACGGGTTCTCCATTGGCCTTGCAACTGCCCATTGTCATCTCTCCGGTTGCGGAGATGACGACTTTGGTAACAGACACGGTAGAGTAGATTTCGGGGAAATCGCGGATTCCGAGATGACTATTCAACACCTGGTCGATGTGAATGGCAGACTCATCAAGGAGGGCTTGGACTTTGAAGAGGAAGAGACTATTCCGGAGGACCTTACGGACAGTGTCGAGTCTGGACCTTGCGATAGAGAAGAATATGAAGGGTATATGGGAAATGTACGTCTTAACTCTATCGCCCTCCATCCAAGCTTACCGACATTTATAGGGGGCCGGATCGCTGGAACGATGTAAGTCCGCTCTACTATACCTTCAAAGCCCCGTTTAATTCCATTTGACTTCTCAGGGTACCGCCGGACCGTCCTCGTCATCTGGCCAAATCGGAACAACTACAAAATCCTTTATCAGGGCCCTGCCGGATTCAAGTTAGCATGCATAGCACTTCTCACCAGCATGCTCGACTCGAGGGATGATGACTTGGCGGATTTCATTCAAAGTCAATACGCCGTAGACCCGGAACGGGCCGCCGGGACGCTGTGCCAGGCAGCTTATGCTTGGAATGATGTCGAGCTTTGGAAAGACATTATTGGCTTGTGCTCAAAGAGAAATGGCACAGGAACCATATCCAAACAGATCGTGGTGAATGCTTTGGAGCAATTTACTTGGGGAGAAGTGCGAGAAAGCTTCGAAGAGATGCTCAAGCATGATCAGCACAATGCATCAAGACTTGAGTTTCTTGCGGTGTTGGAGAATTGGGCTCAGGAGGAAGCCGAAAAGGATGATTTAGAAGCCGAGGATGAAGATGACCCGGATACTCAGGAGACGGGCGCCAAGGCGATAGAGACTGAAGACGCGAAGATGGAGGTGGCTGGAACAGCCGAGGCAACAACAGCGGAGACCGACCATGCGGAGACAGCTGGGTCAACATCTGCAGAAGGAATGGTTGTTGACGAGGACGGACATTCTTCTGTGGGAGCCGAAGATGATCACGGTGGCACACAGCCGGACGAGATACGTCCTTGGATTTCGGAGCAGGTGCAAGAGGTTCTCAAGACACTCAGGCCGCCCGATGAGTCGGAAACGAGGATCCTTTTGGACGCTGCAAAAGACAATGGAGGTATAGGATTCATCAAGGACAAGTAAGCCTCTTTGAAGCTCTATTTGCAGAGGTATTCTAACGCAGCCTTAGTATGCTATCTCAACCTCAATTCCGCTCAAAATCTTCTTTCCTACTTCATTTTGCATCTGCTCTATCTTCATCCCGAGACTTCCCCGGGTCCCCAGAAAAGTCCGCCGTCATCTCGACCATACTTAAACGAGCCATATCAAAGGTATCCTTCTTCAAGCCTTCCCCTGAACCCCGACATGCCTGGTCGCGGTATGTATCATCGACCAAAACGCAGACAGTTTCACCAAGTGATTTAGCGGAGAAATATGTTTCTATCTGCTTTGCTGTTGGTTGTCCTGACCGCGTTTCTGACATTGTCACCAAAGTCATGGACGTGTCGCCCCTCTCAGCCTCAGATGCACAAGAATGTGCTAGGAATGTGATGCTTCCGCTCGCTACATATTGCACTGCACTCCTACTCAAAAACTCCGATGTCACCTCAATCAAAGGGCTCAACAAGTTGCGGCACACCGGCATAAAGCTGTATCTGGACTGGATTTGTGCGACTGCCGATTGGTTGACAAAGGCAGAGTTTGAGAAATTACTAAATGTTACTGTTTTGGACGGCAACCCTCAAGTGTTCCTTGAGACGTGGGTATTTCCTCTGTTGGGCATGCGTAATGCTGATCTTGGAGTCATGCTAGCGTCATTCCTAAACTTCAATCCACCAAACTTCCCGTGTCCGCGCTAGGAATCATAGTGGATGGCATCCGCAGCCACCGCGACCGATTTGTCTTCCCTGACGGCCAAACGGACGCTCCCCTTGACCTCGCCATTACATCTTTCGCTAAGAAATACGTTAAGAAAATCCCTTTCCGCAACGCGTCTGATATCATCAACACTCTAAACTGGTGCTCAGACATCCGTCGTGTGGATCTTGGTCAGACCATAATCGAACGTTTCCTGAACCCACCAGCCATGGATGCAACGTACATTGTCGACACATTGATACCACTGCTCCCGAGATTCCGCCAATGGGCGACCCAAGTCAAACAGCTCGAGAACCTTGCCTGGGTCTTCCCAGACGTTATGATCCTGTGGATTCAAAAGATCCTCGGGTCTCCCCCAGCTCACAATGCCACTCTCGCTACGCAGATGCAGAGCCTGAGGATGTGGACTTGCACATGTCGCGATTGTCAGGAGGTGCAGGCTTTCCTACGGAGCAATTTATATCGTACTCAGTCTATGCAGAAGATTGGTGCGCCAAGGAGAAAGCACCTCGAGAAAAATATGGCCGTTATTGATCGGCATTTGGTGACTTACCAGATGATCGGAGGCTCGCCGCAGGGATTAACGGCAAGTGTCAGTGGTCAGCGAGAGATCTAGTGCTGATGGCATACTATTGCAGATTACCAAATCTGAGGCACTCCATGTGCTCTCAAGCTGGAAAGCCAAGCAAAGAAGCGGCCTCAATATCCTGAATACTATCGGTGCCAATGAACAGGAGCAGCGCCGTCTCCTGAAGCCCTCTTTTGACCAGATTCTGGGCGCTATCAATGGGAGCGCACCGCTGACGATCACGCGCAATTCCATCAAGAATCGGCCCCCCGTAGCCTCTACCTCATCTTCGCAATCCCAGGCTGGTGTCTCATCTGCTGGTAAATCTAAAGGCACTCGCCCTCCAGATCCGCGGCCGACGAAGAAGACAAAGAAAGTACACGGCGCTGATTCCAACGACTTCATTGACCTAACTTAGACACGTGGTGCGCTCACCCCACAGTGGTTCAATCACCCTGGATATCTATCAGGTTGAAGTTCAGATACCGTATACCCATACATGCTATATTCATCGCATACACCACTATTAATCTTAGACTAGTTGTATAAATCTTTGTACTTAGATCAAACCTAGACGATAGCTCTTTCATATAGTTGTACATACCCAAAATTTACTGCCAATAGTCTCGAAGATATTAGAAAAATAAACTGCAACTGCAAGGCTCGGCCGAGGCCAACGGCCGGCTACAATGCGACGAACTAGTAGATTTTCTCGAGAATTCAGCGTGACAAGAAACAGCAAGAAACTAAGAACGATACACGTGATCGCGCCAACGCGCGTCGCGTCGAGCCTGCGGCCAGCTCGTGGCCACAGTGTTTGACCTCTTTCACCATTTCCTGACTACATGAGCTGAATCTCTTAGCTGTGGACAATCCTCTTCCGCCTCGCACCACAATGTCTGTTGTGACATTACCAGAGACTGTGGTCTCAAAAGAGCTCGATATCCGGGTATGTCCACATCTCCAAATTATTGCTCTTTGCATAAAACTTGGCGCGGAGCTGAAATGCGCCACCACACATTCACGCGCGTGTGTGCGCGCGCGAAATGAAGATTGTCCTGTATCTCGTGAACCACGCATGCTATAAAGATGAGGGCTATATCGTTGGAATCGCCTTTTCGAGACCTTTCCAACAATGTATAGAAATCCATGTTTTAGTGTGAAGTCAAAATTCGGCCATGAAAAGACCAAATACACCGTATCTCCCAAACGAGCTAAGATATACAGAATTGGACGCCTGTACCGTGTTCACATTGATCATAGCTTTCCGTAGATGTAAGAAACGTACCGCTTTGACCGTCTTTTCCCTGCGGAAGGCAAAAGGGTGCCTATGGGGCCTCTGCTTGGGGAGAAGAGGCCATATCTTTTGAACGAAAGCGTTCTGGATGATGCGAATCATATCCCCGTGTTCGAATCGTCAAACTAATACTATGAATGCGAAAAAAATCAAGGGTTTTGTCTGAATTCTCGAGGAAAAGGGGGTGGTGGTGGAAATGTACCCTTGGCAGTGGAAATCTTCGCATAACTCGGCATTCAAGGTACCAGGGAGCAGAAACTAAGTTGTATACTGCTGTAAATGGTGATATCTTTCACGCAAACCCAGAAACAAGTGAATCGAACCATGGATAGCCCAAATCCGACCATATATCCTCCTCACACCTCCCATGCTTCTTCCCACCGCTTCTCTGCCGCTTCAGCAGCACTTCAACCACAGAATACCCCATTGCACCGAATGTGCAAGGGTATCGCGACGTTTGGGGGCAAAAAAGAAGCCAAGGCGAGGGCTAGTTGGGTAGAAGGTGATAGTAGGGGGATGGTGTGGATTTTGCAGGTAAACGGTGGTAGATAGGCAATATGTAGTGATTTTTGCATCCTATATCGTACTGGGTACCGTTCAGCATGCTCAGGGTACAAATCTGAAGCTAACTTACCCATTCAAGACGAAGACCGAGCCGCCAGACCGTTGGAAAGCGAGACCGGCTGTATCTCGCAACATCGGGCTCTCTGGGAACCCCGGCGAAGCGAAGGACCACAAGGAAGATCCCATCGTGTGTCAGGGTCCTCGGTTTGCACTAGAGAACTCAACAGGAGGTGCCGCCATTGCGTGCGTTCAGCAAGCATGCAGCGGCGTGCGGCGGCGTGACCGCGGAAACTCGCGCAGCGTGGTGAGGCTTGCGCGCAGGGAAAAGACGGTCAAAGCGGTACGTTTCTTACATCTACGGAAAGCTATGATCAATGTGAACACGGTACAGGCGTCCAATTCTGTATATCTTAGCTCGTTTGGGAGATACGGTGTATTTGGTCTTTTCATGGCCGAATTTTGACTTCACACTAAAACATGGATTTCTATACATTGTTGGAAAGGTCTCGAAAAGGCGATTCCAACGATATAGCCCTCATCTTTATAGCATGCGTGGTTCACGAGATACAGGACAATCTTCATTTCGCGCGTGCGCACACGCGCGTGAATGTGTGGTGGCGCATTTCAGCTCCGCGCCAAGTTTTATGCAAAGAGCAATAAAGGACGAAGAATTGGTTACGATGAGGAGTATGCGTGCTAAGGATATCATCGACAGGATACTCTGGAAAGATTATTCCAAGACTATCATACTGATCTCAATTCAGCCTTCGCTTTCGATGGATCTTACCCGGATGCTCCAAATCCAATACTCGGAATTCCGGATGTCGGCGTGATCGGTTTGCCACTGACCTCACGCGAGGCAGAGGTCGTCAAGAGCAAAGCGACCCAGGCTCCCTTTGGGAAAGGTGAGAGGACGGTAGTTGATACCAAAGTGCGAGACACCTGGGAGATAGACGGCAGATCGGTATGTTGTTTTTTGTTTGCTGCTCGTACGCAGAACCGTGACTCTCGTTGTCATTCAAGATCACATTCTCGAACCCTTTGTGGGACCAATTTATATCTCGGATCGTGGGGGAAGTATGCGAAACACTTGGTGTCAATGTTCAAGCTAGCTTACCTCGAGCCGAGCTCTACAAATTGTTGTTATATGAGACGGGTTCACAGTATGTTTCCCGTACCTTTCGTATTACTTCGCATTATGAATTATTGAACACAGCTTTTTACCCCACGTCGAGTACGTCAACTCACCTGGGTCAAATTTGAATAGATATCTGACGATGTTATGAACAGCACGGAGAAGGCCAACGGAATGTTCGCCACAATTGTTATTATCCTTCCCTCAGCTTTCACAGGTGGCGAGGCCCATTTGTCACACGGTGGTCTGTCTGCTGTCTTCGACATTGCATCAACTAGCCAAGTGATGACCACCGTCTTCGCGTGGTATACCGACGTCCAGCACGAGATCAAGCCCATTACATCGGGATACCGTCTTGCTTTGTCTTACAATCTTATTCATACGACACAGTCGTTACGACCTGCCCTAATGACGAACGAGGACATCGTGAAAAAGTTTGCTGCGGTGTTGCAAGCCTGGACTAGCGACAGTGCAACGTCAAATCCGGACAAAATCTTCTATCTACTTAATCACAAATACTCTGAAGCCAACCTGAGCGGGAGTGCGTTGAAGGGCTCCGATGCACAAAAGGTGGCATTACTCGAGGGCCTCGCGACAAAGCACGGGTTTTTGCTCGGTCTTGCGACGGCGCATTGTCACCTTCGTGGCCCCGCGGACGATTGCGGAGGAGGCTATCGGGGACGCGACCCTTATAAGGACTATTCTGACGATGAGGATAGTGGCGATGACGTTGACTTTGCGGAAGTCGAGGAGCGCGAGATGACGATCGAGCACTTCGTCGATATGGAAGGAAAGCTCATCAAAGACAACCTAGAGTACGAAGAGGGCGAGACTATCCCAGAAGATTTGACGCAGGACGTAGAGGCTGGTAAATGCGACGACGAAGACTACGAAGGGTATACGGGGAACGTAAGTTTCCGCAACATATTGGTAGCCGTCGGTGAGGTATGAACTCAACATTTCTTACAGGAATCCGGCTCGTTAGAGCGTTGTAAGTTGACTCTTCCATACTCACTCATGATACCTTCAGGTTGATGACCTCGCACGCCAGGGTATCGGCGGTCGGTTCTTGTGATCTGGCCGAAAGCACACAACTACAGACTTCTCTATCAAGGCCCCGATGGCTTCAAGCTTGCGTGCGAAGTTCTTCAGTCCGAAATGTACACGACAAAAGACAGGGAGCTAGCAGACTTCATCTTACTGCGACACGAAATTGACACTAAGCGGGCGGCCGAAGTGATATGCCAAGTGGCCTTTGCCTGGAACGACGCGGAACTCTGGAAAAAAGGAATTCAAGTATGCTCAGCTAAGAACGGAACAGCGACCCTGCCAGAGGCGTACGTGATCAACACGCTGGAATGGTTCAGTTGGGAACAGGTGCGAGAAGGATTTGAAATCATGCTCAAGAACGACAAGCACAACGTATCGAGGCTGGACTTCCTCAAATTACTGGAGAGTTGGGCGGCAGATACTGAGGCTGACGAGAGCAAAGCTGACGACGCGAAGCCCGAAAATGGGAAGATGGAAGACGCGAAGGCAGAAGGGATAGAAGATGCCTTAGCGAAGACGGACGAGGCAAAACCCAAGGACGCGAAGGTCGAGGATAATAACGACGCGCGTGAAGTAGCTGCAGAACACCACAAAGGCACCCACCCATCAGAAGTACGACCTTGGGTTACAGTGCAAACACGGGAGGTCTTGAAGTCTCTGCGGCCACCTGAAAAATCGGAAACGAACGCCATCTTAGACATCGCAAAGAACAACGGAGGGCTAACATTCCTTAAGGACAGGTGAGTTCGATTCTCTCTCCTTTTACTGGGCAATTCCGACACAACTTCAGTATCTTATCTCAACCTCCAGTCTGCTCCGAGCCCTCCTTCCTGCTTCATTTTGCGTCTGCTCTGTTTTCGTTCCAGGAATTCCCCGAGTCTCCCGAAAAGGCGTCCATAATTTCGAACATAC
This sequence comes from Dentipellis sp. KUC8613, assembly GCA_002286715.1. NCBI lineage: Eukaryota > Fungi > Basidiomycota > Agaricomycetes > Russulales > Hericiaceae > Dentipellis > Dentipellis sp. KUC8613. Next base: position 71,370 of record NSJX01000023.1, on the reverse strand, counting down.
TCCAGCAATCCATTTCTAAAGCGACATTCTTCAAGCCCCAACCACGTCCCCCCACCGAGCTCTACCTGCGCGCACAACCCGTCAAAGCGCCGACCGTGTCCCAGAGCGCTTTGGCAGAACAATATGTCTCGACCTGCATTGCTGTCGGTTGCCGTGACCGCGTCTCTGATATCATTGACCGAGTCATAGATGTCTCAGCGCTCTCTACTCATGACGCACGAGAATGTGCAAAGGATCTCATGCTTCCGCTGGTGGCATATTGCGACACCTTGAGACTCGCCGACCCTGATACTGCAGCGATCCACGGTCTCGATAAATTGCGGCAAATTGGCGTAAAGATCTATCTAGACTGGCTTTCTGTCCATGCTAGTAGGTTAACGAAGCAAGACTTCGAGAAGTTTTTGGACATAGCGGTCTTCAAAGGTGACCCTCAGATGCTCCTCGAGACGTAAGTCGCGCCCTTTCGTTCGATGCACAGGGTAATGACCTGGGGCCGTGTCCTAGTATCATCCCGAAACTGCAGGCTACCAAGTTACCCGACTTTACGCTCCAGATCATCGTCGAAGGCTTGCACAAATACCGTACCCGCATTGTCTTTTCCATCAATGACGCAGAAGCATCCTTCAACCTCGCCATCAAATCCTTTGCAGAGAAATATGTTTCAGAAACTCGTTTGGATGATGCGCCGTACATCGCCGAGGTATTGAATTGGTGCTCAGACGTCCAGCAGGAGGAGCTTGCCCAGATCGTCATTCCCCGTTTCCTGAATCCACCGACCATAAACGAATCATATATCACTAAGATCCTTATCCCACTCCTCCCAGAATTTCGTAAATGGGCAGTCAAGGTCAACCAGCTCGACAGCCTTGCTTGGGTTTTCCCAAAGATCGTGCTTCCATGGCAAGAGAAGGTTCTAGGGCCTCCTCCCGCACATAACGCCGCCCTCGCCAAGCGGATGCAGGGGCTTCAACAATGGTCCTGCATCTGTGGGGACTGCCGGAAGGTGCAAGCATTCTTGAAAAGCGATCCTCAATGTGCTCTGTCTTTGGACAGGATCGGTGCGGTGCGAAGAAAGCACTTGGAAAAATACATGTCGGAGCTCGATAAAAAATTGGTGACTTACACCACGATAACGACCTCGCCCCAAGGATTGAAGGTTTGTTCTTGTCGTTGCAGGAGGTCATATAGGTGGCACTGATGGCGAAGTATTGCAGGTGACCAAGTCCGAAGCCCTTCATGTATTATCGAGCTGGAAAGCAAAGCAACAGGAAGGCCTCGACATCTTGAACAGTATTGGAAGAAGCGAACGGGAACAACGCCATCTGCTCGGGGTCCACTACGACCAGATTGTTGGCGCAATCAAGGGAAATGATTCGGTGCTGCAGATGATTGCTCCCGTACATGATCCTTCAAGTATTCCGCCGGTTGCCTCCGCCTCGTCTTCACGACCCAAAGCTAGTCACCCATCCACGGCCAAATCCAAAGGCATCCGTCTTTCAGATCCACGGCCAACAAAAAAGAGGAGGAAAGCGCACACCGACTCGTCAGATGTCATTGATTTGACATAGAAACATCTATTCTGTGGATCCGGTTTCGCTTCGAGAATTTGACACAAATACCATACACCTGGATATACAACACTGCTCATTATTAATATACCCGCCTGTGACCATAGAAGTACACCACTCTGTCATGTAATTTCTTGCGATACTTAGTCACTGTCACTTCATCTGTTGTTCATGCGGGAACATAGCCACTCTTCCCTGGCACGATCCCAAACGCCGGTCCACCTTTCCCAAACATCTTCCTCAAATCACCCACCAATTCCTCCGGTTTCTCGTGTGCGGCAAAATGACCTCCGCTCGGATGTTCGGCGTCGAATACGACATTTCCGACCCTCCACGCCCAACTAAAGGGTCGAGTGTGAGTACTAGCGGACACGTTACGGTAAGCAGTGAAGACGAACGCTTTTGGAGGTACGGTGAGCTCCCTGGGGAACCGCGAAACACCCAATGGAATGGTTGGGGGCGTTATTTTCGTCGCTTCGCCCGATTTGGTCAGTTCATAGTAGATCCTGAGAGATGCGGCAGGTCCGTCTCGCGAGAACCAGTATACCGACACCCATGCGAGCACTGCGTAGTATGTAGCTCAGCCACGCGCACGATTACTAGAGGATACACGCACCTTCGTCGTCGTCCCACGCGTACGCGTCTGTCCAGTTGACGAGTTTCTCATATATCCATGCGAGGAGACCCACTGGCGAGTCGGCGAGCGAATAGCCGATGGTCTGCGGCTGCGTGCCCTGTTCCAGGTAGTAGCCCGTCCCGTTCTTGTAGAACTGGCGCGTGCGTTCGAGGCCGGCTTTTTCGGCGGCGGTGTACCAGAAAAGGCGGTGCTTGAGGTACTGGAGCGGTGCGGCCGTGAGCGTTGGGGGAATAAAACTGAAGCCGAACTTTGTCAGAGAATATAAGAAGCGCGCGGGAAAACCTTACAAGGGACCGTTAATGTGGGAAGCTTTGACGTGCTTCGAGCCATACTGATGTGCAGTAAACAGGGTCACCTATTGCCCGCAAAGAGTATGTCAAGGTCTCGGTTCAACATATTGACGAGGTTGATCACGAACCCGGACGCCCCAGTCTCCTCCTTGAGTGACATATTCGTTGTAACCAAGGGAAAGCATCAACTTATTCGCGACCTATATTCTGAGCATTGAGCCATGAAACGCGTCATGGTAGAAGGGAAAGTCGCACCTCGCTATACTGGGTCAGTGCGAACCCTTTCTTGCGAGGGGCTTGCGAAAACGCGAAACCAGGTAAGCTTAAGGCTACGACATGGAAGCTAGGATGATCGGGCGACGATGCTGTCAACAGTGGTAGAATCTTGCGAGCTTCAAGGAAGCTTCCAGGCCCTGCGCCTTCGTCGTTAACGCGTCTCACGAGAAAAATGGCGAACGTACATCCATGAACAAATAGCAGTGGGATGGCGGTCTCCACGTCACTCCGCTTGTGCACATAATGCACATTCAACGTCCCGTGCCCTTCGACGTCCAGGTCGCGCGTGAACATGGGCAGTTCGGCATTGATTCGAGCTTCCTGCGCGCGCCAGTCGAAGCCATTCTTCCAGCGCTCTCCTAGCCGGCGCACGTCAAAAAGAGGTGCGCCATACTCCCACCCCGCATCGTCAAGCTCGTCAGGGAAACGCGTGACCGCCAGCTTCTGGTGCAGGAGCGCGAGCGCGTCGTCCGGGATGGCGATCGTGAAGGGTACCTCTTTCGCAGTGGTGTTGGGGTCAGACATGACGATGGTGGGGTGCAATGCGGAGATGAGAGAGCAGGTTTATAGCTGATGGATACAAGGGAATTAGTCAGTATATGAGGGCAGGGTGAGCACTTCATCGGGATCACAAGACCAAATGAGTCTTCTTGAACAGACCTTCAAATTGAGAAACGTGTTGATGGCTCGGGAAAACCAAAACATCCTCTTCTGCTATGTTGTCCATCCTGTTGTCGATGCAAATTCATTGTCCTCGAGCTCAAACGCCGTACAAGAAAAGAGTAAGAAAAGCATTGGCACAGTTGACCCAGAAGGACCATCGTGGGCGCTTACTGTAGACACGGCATCTGCCGTGCCCACCTCGACATTGCAGCAATCTCTGTCGGACATTGGCCACATACATCATCCTCTCCAGACATCGCGGCTCGTGACAACCATAGGGTGAACCTATTCTTTTTCCTACGTGTGGTGGAAAAAAATTGGACACGCTATTCCGGTGGGAAGGTGAACGGGATGCAAGAATGTCGCAAGAAATTCCTACGGAGTTCAAATATCCGAGCAATGCACGCCTCTAGCGATCCCTTATAACTCTACCGCAGCTGGAAGCCTAGAAGCTTCACTCGCGTTCCTACCCCGACCACAGGAGATTCGCGATTTTACCGTCACGTCGGACGTGATTCAAGGGCAGTGTCCGCGCTTCGTCGACCGAGTCATCGTAAACACAAGGCGCTTCTTGGACTTCTAAGAAATGCCCGAGTCTGGGTCAAGCGCTGTATTATTTAGGTGTTGATGGTGGGATACGGCGGCGTCCTTATTCTCTCCTTTGCTTTGCCCGTAACCCTTCCCATTTCCCTCGTCGTTCGTTGGGTGTCCTATTTGTTCCTGCGGTCAGCTTTTTGACGCTTCTTCCAGGTATGCATCGCCTTGTTCGTCGTATATAGTGCTGACAGAAATCCATGTGCTCCAGGTGGAGTTCGTTTAGGTTGTGCAGGAAGGAACGCCCGAATTCGTGCTGTCGGCAGCCATAACAATATCATTTTGAGAGTTGACTCTGGATTAACTGGGATTCAGGTATGCCTTAGTCTTCTGTTCAGATGCATCTTTACTGAGAAAGCGCGTCCGTCATAGCAGACTCTGCAGCATGCCCTCCGAACTCCCGCTCAGCACCGGCGACGGGGACATTCAGCCCGATCCGCCACCTCCCCATACTCGTATCCCGCCCGAGATCCTCGAGCACATCTTCGCCGACTGCGTGCACAGCACTTCCAATGCCGTCGGCGACGACCACAGCCAATGCTTCAGATCGACCCTCAAGGTGCCGCCGTGGATAGCAATCACCTACGTCTGCCGACGCTGGCGGCAGATCGCCATCGCGCGCAAATCGCTGTGGACACACGTCGGGGGCTCGTTCTCAGCCACGTGGATCACGGTATTCTTCGACCGCTCCGCGCCGGTGCCTCTCGACGTCGACCTCAGACTGCCCTTGTGGATGCAGCGGGACGATCTCCTACAGCTCCTGCAGGCCTCGATGCACCGCGTCCGGCAGCTCTACGTCCGGAGCTCCTCCACCAGGACGCGGCACCCCGCCCCCGACGCGCCGTCCGCGCCGCGCCAGTTCGACGCGTTCGCGGGCGCGCTCGCAGGCACGCGCGCCCCCGCGCTGGCCGCGCTGACGATCGAGATGCCGCCGCTGCGCTTCTACGGCGTGCCGTCTGCGCTGTTCGGCGCCGACGCCCCGCGCCTGCAGCGCCTCACGCTCTCGCGGGGCGTGTACCCCGCAGAGCCCCGCGCGCCGCTCTACGCGGCGCTCGTGCGCCTCCAGCTCGACAGCGAGTACACCTTCGTGCAGCTCGCGGCGCTCGGCACCGCGATGCCGCGCCTGCAGAGCATCCTGATCGGGTCCGTGAAGATGGGTCCCATGCTCGACGAGCCTGTGCCATTGACACCGGCGCATGGGCCTGCGCTGGCGGGCCTCCGCATGCTGTACATACGGAAGTGGGACGCGTTCGTGGTCGGGCTGCCGCATCTCCTGCACCTCGCGCCTCACCTCGAGGAACTGCGCATCCAGCGGTGCCAGCGCGACACTCCGCCCCCGCCTGCGCCCGCACCGGAGCCCCACGCGGGCTTGCGGCGTGTAACTCAGAGCCTGCGCAGACTGTACATGCCCGTGTACTCGCTCGCGCAGGCGGAGGCGCTCCTCGCGATGCCGTTCGCGCCGGAGATGCAGCTCCACTTGCACCTCAAGACGCGCGGCGAGGGCAGGGGCGCGTATGCGCGGCTTGCGGGGCTGCTCCGCCCGCGGCTGGATCCCGCGGGCGGGGCGGGCGGGGAGGGGGAAGAAGGAGAGGGGGAAGAAGGAGAGGGGGAAAAAGGAGAGGGGGAAGAGGGAGAGGAAGAGGAGGGCGTGACGCGGCTGTCGCTGCAGGCGTCGCCGTACGAGGACGGGATCAGCCTGCAGTGCTTCCGGGGGCGCGGGGAGGGGGAGAGGGAGCCGCGGCCGTGGAACCCCGCCTTCAACGACGCGGCGGCGGCGCTGCGCGTGTCGTACACCGCGCACGCGGGCGACTCGAGCCTGTTCGGCGCGCAGGCGCTGTGCGGCGCGTTTGCGTTTGCGGCCGTGCATACGGTGAGCGTCGCGGCGTACTCGCGCCTGCGCAAGCTGAGCGTGTCGGAGGAGCGTGCGGGGAGGATGGACGTTGTGGATTGGGTGGCGGTGTTGCGGTGCGTGCCGGCGCTGAGGACGCTGGAGCTGGTGCGGTATGCGGTGGTGGATGTGTTGCAGGAGATGGTGGATTGTGCGCGGCGGGTGAGTGTGCGGGCTGATTCGAGAGATGGGGGTGAGGGTGGGGGTGTGGAGGAAAGGGATTGGGGAGTGCCGTTGGTGAGGTTTGCGCTGCCCACGCTGGAGAGGCTCGTGCTGGTGCAGCCCGAGACGGATTTTTGCACCCCGGAGAAGCCGGAGAGGGTGATGCGCTTGGTGGATTTGTTGGTGAAGAGTTTGGCGGAGCCTGAGTCTGGGGAGGAGGATATGGATAAGGACGCGTGGGAAAAGGTCTGGGGTTTGGAGGAGGTCGTTCTGGCGAGGTTTGTGAATCTTGAGCAGGGCGACGTGGACGCGCTGGGGCAGCATGTCCGCAACGTTGTCGTGGGAGGTTGAACGTTCAATATCGGATAGATACTAACCACCACTACCCATCATACAACGTCGATATCTACGATACATGCTCGTGTGATTAGTTCTTAGCAAGATACCGTAAATTCTGCGCCTCCGAGATCACGTCGCACTGAACCAAGAAACGCACCAGTCACCAAAACCCGCCCTCAGCACCCACCATCTCCGCAACTTCCTTCCCAAGCGCCTTCTCGTCTTTACTCATGAGCATCACCACCGTCACACACCGCGGCACGCGTCTCAGCGCCTCCAGATACGCGCGCACCCACGCGCGCAGCTCGGGCGTAGAGGCATCGTGCGCAGCGAGGACTGCGCGGAAGGTCTGTAGGATGGAGGTGAGGAGCGACGGGTCGAGCGAGGTCTGGAAGAGCTGCGGGAGGGCGGAGGGGGAGGTTTTCTGCGCATATATGCACATTTATGAGTGCTAGTTGAGATGATGAGGGAGAGAAGGGACGTACGGAGAGCAGACTCCAGCGCGCTGCGGGCGGGGACGGGGCGAGTGCGTCCCATGCGCGCGTGAACTCGAACAGCGTCATGGGCGGAAGTGTGCCCTCTGCTGCGGGCGCAGGAAGGGGCCCCGCCGTCGCCGTCTCGGGCTTCGACGCGTCCTTCGCAGGGGCGGATTTCTCGACCAGCGGGCTGCTGCTGCGCACTTTTGTATCGAAAACGGTATGTGTACCAGACGCGCGGAAGATGCCTCCGCCGGGACGTGCCGCCTCGCGCGCCTCCTTTGCGGTTTTGAATGTGGAGGGTTTGGTCGGCCCGAGAGCGGGCGAGACGGGCGAGAGAGGGCGCGAGGAGACGGGGGTAAGGAGGTCGTCGGATGTTGGGCGGGGCAGGGGCGAGTCTGGTGTACGGGGCGAGGGCGCGAGGGTTGCGGTGGGAGACTCGGGTTCTACGATTGCGATGGGGATGCGGCGGCGTTTTGGAGGGGCGGTGGAGGGGGGTGGAGGGGTTATGTCGACGGGAAGCTGGTAGAACTAAGGTTCAGAGACGTTCAATGGGTGAGGAGACGAGACGTACCGCTTTTCCTTTTCCTTTACCCTTGGACTTTTCGAATGCTGCCTTGACTTTTTGCAGCTCGACCTTGACCGCGTCGTTCTGGGGCTCGAGTTTGAGAGCATGCTGGAGGTCTGATGACAGAGATAAGCCATGATCCTTCAGTTGCGCATGTTGCACACACCTTGAATTGCATCTGCATGCTTCAGAAGAGCGGCACGCGCCTGGCCTCTCCGGAATAGGGCCTTGACATTTGTGCTGGCGAGCGCAAGCACTTTCGTGCAATCTCGTTCCGCATCCTCATTTCTGCAGAGATCTCAACATACTGGTGCTGAGAAGGAGAGAAGAGCACGCACTCACTTGCCTAGTTTGAGATAGGCGGCGGCGCGATTGAGGGGGAACGTCGGGTCCGATGGATCAGCGAGGATGGCGGTGGTGTAGTGGCCGATGGCAGACGGATAATCACCGGCCTTGAAGGCGGCATTTCCCTGCAAACAATGAGGATATAGGTCAACATATCGAGTGGAGGACACCTACTCTTTCTTTTGCAGCGGAGGAGGGGGACATGGAGAGAGGAGGGCGGACCAAATTCGCACGATCGCGTCGCGTCGAGGACGAAAGTAGACGCACGTGGGGGTGCGTCACTGCTGCTCGTCGCTGTCTTGTCCTCGTTGCTGTCGCTGCGCCAGACCGCTAGGCTATGGCGTGACCCCCTCTAACTCAGTTTCACCGTGCAGTATATAAGTCCTCCTGTTCTTGCCGACGAATGTCGTCGCGTTCGACCCCACGCTCCTGCTCTACCTACACGTGTCGGGATCTCCGCCAAGTTCTAGACTTCAATTTCCGGCGGATACGCGTGCTTAGCATTTGGACCAGGGCAAGTCGCGTCCGCGCCGCCCGTCGCGAGCTCTTCTCCGCTATCTTGCGTTGTCCGGTGTCAGGAGGTGCAGGGAAGCGCCTGCCAGATTAGGGAAGTTACGCGGTAAAGTAGACGATTGACCACGATTGGGAGGACGAAATAGAGATTACGTCCTGGAGCGCGCTTGTCCCGAGCGTGAACGGCCTCAGACTGGCCCCAAGCCATAATTATAAGATGGCCCCGTCCAATATTCCTCACCGTATGTCCTTTCCGAAGCCCCTCCATGCCCGCCCCGCTCACCGTCCGCCCGCCAGCGTCCCTCAGCCAGCATCTTCACGACAAAGGCGGGCCCCCCGCGCTTATACACACCCTGCACCAGGACAAGTCTTCCGTGCTCAGCATCATTGCCGATGAGCGCTATATCTATAGCGGCAGCCAGTGCCAGGACATATCTGTATGTCGGGCTTCCTTCTTTGAGCCACCCGCTCACATCGTGTCCAGGTCTGGGACAACCGGTCATACGCGCTCAAGACCACCCTTCGCGGCCATACGGGCAGCGTCCTGGCTCTCGAGTATGCGCCGGACAAGCATTGGCTGTTGAGCTCATCAGGCATGTCTTCCGCCGTCTTCTGCCCGCGTCTCTGACTCTATCTGCAGGCGACAGCACCATCCGCGTCCGTTCTTTCCGCGCCCGCCTTGACGCCACTCACGCGACCGTCCGCAGATATGGTCTACCCGGACCCTAGCTCCGATATACGTCCTCAATCCCTACCTCGACACCGACGCCGGCGACCTCTTCTCCCTCGTCTGGTCCCCGACCCTCAAAACAGTCTACTTCGGCTGCCAAAACACCTCCCTCCAATGGTACCCCTTCCCCGACTCGCCCAACCCGAACGGCGAGGACGCCGCCTTCGCGCCGTCCTCGGGCACCTCGACGCCCTCGCGCCGCGCACACCGCTTCTTCGACTCGCACCCGCGCTTCCAGCGCTCCGTCTCGCCCTCCACGCGCACACCCCCCGTCCCCGCCCTCCCCAGCTCCCCCGACCTCTCCGGCCACGTCCAGCGCGCACAGGTCCCGACCCCGCGCGCGACGCTCTGCGTGCCCGCCAGCAACGTCATCGACTCGGCGCACTTCGGGTACATATACTGCATGGCGCTCCTCCCGTCCACCCGCGACGGCTCCGACGATCCCCCGTCGGACCACGTGCAGCTCGTCACCGGCAGCGGCGACGAGGCGATCAAGGTGCGTCTGCGCCCGCTGTGTGTGCTCCTGTGCTGCCTCACCTCATGACGCTGCTGTTGCTGTCTAGTTGTGGGAATGCACGCCCAACGGCCCTGAGCTCGTGCACTCGTTCGAGTGCGCGCACGGCGCGGTGCTTTCTCTCGCGGCGCACGGCGACATCGTGTTTGCGGGCTGCCAGGACGGGTACGTCAAGGTGTGGGACACGCAGACGCGCACGCTCGTGCGCACGATCATGGTGCATGAGGTGCGCCCGCTCCGTTTGCTTCTCTCGTCGGTTTGAGCTGAGGTTTTGCGTGCGCAGAATGTCGACGTGCTGTCGTTGTCGGTGATGCATTCGGATCTGTATACGTTCTCTGCAAACGGGAAGATCAACGTGCGTTGCGTGCCTCTGCCCTTGACGATTTTCATATGGAGTGCGTGCTGACGCCCTGCAGCGCTACTCCGACACGTACGACTGCACGGCCTCCTGGCGCGCGCACGACGGCATCATCCTCTCGTCCATCGTCAGCCGCGTCTGCACCGGCGCACCCGCGGACGGCCCCGCCGAGCGCGAGTTCCAGCTGCTCACCGGCGGGAACGACGGCTCGATCAAGGTCTGGTCGATATGCCCCCCGAAGGCCTCGTACCACCGCGGCCCCAAATCCCCTCTCGAAGTATACCCGGCGAACCCTGCCGCGCACAACGGTGCGTGTTCCGCGGCTGTACACTCTGGACGTGGAGTATGCGAGCTGATGAGTGGATGTATGCGTGCGTGCAGATCTGCTTATGTACGCGCTCTCCAAGTTCGTGTCGATACCCAGCGTGAGCAGCACGCCCGCGCACCGCGAGGACTGCCGGCAGGCCGCGATCTGGCTCGCCAAGTGCCTGCACCAGCTCGGCGCGCACTCCAAGACGGTGCGTCCTGCCGCTATCTGCCCGCCAGCTGACGTGTACTGACCTGGGACGGGGATGGGCGGGGATGGGCGTAGCTGTCGACGGGCGACGTGCATAATCCGATTGTGTTTGCGACGTTCGAGGGCGCGGCGACGGGGCGCAAGAAGCCGCGGATTCTGTTCTACGGGTGCGCCTCACATCTGATTCTGGACGTACGGTGTATTGACTGTCTTTATTGTGTTTGTGTAGCCACTACGACGTGATCGCCGCGCCGCCCACAGGATGGGACTCGCCGCCTTTCGACCTGACCGCGCGCAACGGCTTCCTCTACGGCCGCGGCGTGACGGACGACAAGGGCCCCGTGCTCGCCGTCGCGTGCGCCGCCGCGGAGCTGCTGCAGCAGCGCCGGCTCGGCGCGGACCTCGTGTTCCTCGTCGAGGGCGAGGAGGAGACGGGCAGCGTCGGCTTCAAGGAGACCGTCAAGACGCATAAGGATCTCATTGGCGAGGTCGATGCGATTTTGGTCAGGTGCGTGCTTTTGTGGTTTTTTGTGAATCTAAGGTGGGGTTGGAGTTGACGTTGGCGTTGGGCCGGGCGTGTAGTAATTCGACGTGGATATCGAGCGACACGCCGTGCATCACGTATGGCCTGCGCGGAGTCGTGCACTGCAACATTGAGGTACGCCTCCCGCAGACAAATTGAAGCGTATACATGCTGATAACATAACAGATCTCCTCCGAGAGCAAGGATATGCATTCTGGCATCGAAGGCGGCGCCATCGCGGAGCCAATGCAGGACATGTGCGTCCACGCTCATCTCTGCCCCAGCGTGACGTGTCTCACAGAAAACCAGGGTCCAGCTCCTCGCGACGCTGACGTCGAGCGACCGCAAGGTCGTCATCCCCGGCTTCTGTACGCATGTCGCTGCCTCGTTTCCGTGCGTGTGGGGGCGTGGTGTTGACGAGTTTGAGCAGATGACCGCGTGCGGCCGCAGGATGAAGAGGAGCGCCTCCTGTTTACGCTGCTCGAGAGCGTCACGCAGACGCCCGCGTCCCTCCTGGCGGCGCGCTGGCGCGAGCCGTCGCTCACGATACACTACGTGCAGGGTTCCGGTCCACGTAGTATGCAGACGCCTCCCTTTCGTGTCCTGGTACTGTGTCGCTGACGTGTCGCCAGACCAAACTGTCATTCCTGCAACCGTGACCGCGCAGGTATCCGTGCGCATCGTGCCGGACCAGGACGTGGCGACGATCGGGAGCGCGCTGCGCCAGTTCCTGCAGGAGTCGTTCGCGAAGCAGAACTCGCCGAACAAGCTCAAGGTGTGTCTCTACCCTTTCGTCATATAACCCCACCTTGTCCGCGATGAAGATGCTTATGGCGATTGCAAGGTGTCGATATGCCATACGGCAGACTGGTGGCTCGGCAACCTCGAGCATCCGTGGTTCAAGGCGCTGGAAGGCGCGATCCAGGACGAGTGGGGCATCGAGCCGTTGAGAATCCGCGAGGGCGGGGTGCGTGTCTTTTCTTTCTTTTTTCTTTCCTTTTTTTTGGACTATGTTGCGATGATGCTGATGCGATTGGGTCAGTCGATCCCGTCGGTGCCGTTCTTGGAGAAGGAGTTCAACTGCCCGGCGTTGCATTTGCCGATGGGCCAGAGCTTGGTGCGTTTTGTCTTGTCTTTAATGCTCATAGGTAAGAGAGCGGGTGTTGATGGGTGTGTCGTTGTTGTTGCTGTGACTAGGACCAAGCGCATTTGCCGAACGAGCGCATATCGTTGGCGAATCTGCGCCGGGGGCAGTCGGTCATCGAGCGGTTTTTGCTTTCGATATCGGCGGATCCGGCGCCTGCGCCATAACCTGGAATCGCTTTTGTGGTCAGCGCTTGGGCAGGCTAGAGCGTGTGGTGTACGATTGGGACGGTGTGTTCTGGTATGGTATGATACGAAGCGTATGCCGTTAATGCATGGTATAATATCTTTATCTGGAGAGGTGGAGTGGATATGGTGGAAAGACTCGGTCGGGCGACTTGTCACGCGAGGTGAGTGGATCAATGCTGATATCTCTTTCTGAGACGGGAGACGGCATGCAAGGGCGCTACCTGTCTCTCAAGCTTCGATGTCCTGGAGCGATCGAGGAACACGGCGACAAGGCCATACTATATCCGGGACGACGACGTACACTGCTCACGCCAGCCGAGCTCATCGGACGGCAACAAGTATATAGGAATCGCACGATGCATTGGAATAACGCCTTCATCTCTTTGTCTCTCTCCCCAGCACACCATGTCCAGCTCCCCCGAAGTCCCATTCACGATCGCCATCCCGGACGACGCGCTCGCCCTCCTGCAGCAGAAGCTCGCGCTCACGCGCCTCCCGGACGAGCTCGACGCGGCAGGCTGGGCGTACGGCGCACCGCTCGCCGACGTCCGGCGCCTCGTCGCGCGCTGGCGCGGCGGGTACGACTGGCGCGCGCACGAGGCGCAGCTGAACAAGGAGCTGCCGATGTTCACGCGCGACGTCGCGGTGGACGGATTTGGGGTGCTGAATGTGCATTATGTGCACCAGAGGAGCGAGGTGGCCGCGGCGGTGCCGCTGTTGTTTGTGCATGGGTGTGAGTGCCCCATTTGAATGCCAAAAGTGCATATATACTGGAGCTGCGGCTGATGATGTGGTGTAGGGCCGGGGAGCTTCCTCGAAGTGCGCAAGATATTGCCGCTGCTCACGCGGGCGTCGAAGGAGCACCCGAGTTTCCATGTTGTGGCCTTCAGCTTGCCTGGGTATGGTTTCTCGGAGGGAGTGCGCAAGAAGGGATTCACTATGCCCCAGTATGCTGAGGTACTGTATGATTTGTTGCAAGAAAATACTTCTGGGACCGGCTGATGAGATATCGACGAGGGTCTAGCTCGCCAATAAATTGATGTTGGCACTCGGGTACGAGGAATATGTCACTCAGGCGGGAGATTGGGGCCATTTAGTTTGGTTCATTGCCTCTCCTACTGCGAGACTTGGCTGAATGTGTCTTCTCTGCAGATAACGAGATACAATGCGGCCATGAACGGCCCTAAGCATGTCAAGGCCTGGCACTGCAACATCGCCTAGTGAGTCTTGTTTGTTTTTAGATTTGTTTTTAGGAAAGCTATGTCGCCTGACAACCCGACGCTAGCCCGAGCCCTCCGAGTCTCCTGCGGAATCCGCTCCAAATACTTCAGTATCTCTTGTCTTGGTACTCGGCAGACGAAAGGGCCGGTCTGGAGCGGACCAAAGAATGGATGAAGACCGGACAAGGGTACATGGCGGAGCAGTCGACGAAGCCGCAGACGCTGGGGTACTCGCTTGCGGACTCGCCTGTTGGACTGCTGGCTTGGATTTACGAGAAGCTCGCCACGTGGGTGGATGACTATCAGTGGGAGGACGACGAGAGTAAGTAATTTGGAAATTTTAGGGATTTTGTATTACAGTGTTTGCTCACGCTCCACAGTCCTGACATGGATCTCAATCTATTGGTTCTCTCGCGAAGGACCCGCGGCATCCATCCGTATCTACTATGAGATTATTCAAGCTGGTCAGGTGGAGAACATGCCATGGTCCAGCATCCCGCTCGGCCTCTCGCGCTTCCCAAAGGAAGTCGCCGTTCTCCCGAGATCGTAAGTCGTATTTCGTCTCCACGACGTGGGGGACACAGAAGGCGTCATCTCACGTTATGATTCAGCTGGTCGCGCAGGGTCGGCAATGTGGTGCTCGAAGTGTCGCATGACAGTGGCGGGCACTTTGCTGCGCACGAGAAGCCGGAGGAACTCGTAGGGGACTTGAGGAAGATGTTCGGGAAGGGCGGGCCTGCTTTTGGTGCCGTGCCCGGTAAGAATGGGTATGTTTAGACGGTTTGCGCAGTGATGGATGGCACTCCACGAAGTTCACCGTCACTCAATGGGCGCTTCTTGACCTGTCTGCCTCATACGAATCTCAAAGCTGCTGGAAATTTTAGCCTCTTTCTGCTCTGCTTCAGGGCCATGAAATGAAAATATGAAGAAGGCGGCAACTGCATGATCCTGCAGGCCTAGGGACCCTTTTCAATTGCGCAGGTTCCTAATACACTCAATGACTTCGGGAGTCGGCGCATGCATCTAATCAATGCTGACTCCCTTCGTTCTTCTCGCAGTTCCTCTCTCATGGCCATGCTTCTCCGTCTCGTACAGGCACCTGGCCCTCAAGCAGGCTTGGCGACGACTTGGGAACGATTCGTGATGAAAACAGGATGTTCGATTTCCGAATTTTTGTGGGGTAGGCGCTTACTAAGCGCCTGAGTGTACAGAATTTGAAGTCGACCTCCCGCGAGGGTTGAAGTTGTCCTTGAAGTGGGCAGTTCAAACAGTCTGAGCAGTCCGGAAAGCTGCTCTGTCGAGAGGCATAGCTCTGATCTTCGTGAAACTGGACTTCAAATTACTGATTAGTCGTATTTCCTGCCTTCTATAGATCTGCGGGCTGCGCCTTCTCACGCGGAACCGTGTCACACCGGTAATATGCGTCATGACTCTGCTGGGAGAACGCCACTTGTTGGACGGTATAAGAACCAAGTGCTCTTCTTGCTTTCTCGTTGTCTCAGCCCATCATGTCTAACTCCTCTGAATCTCCTTTCAAAATCGCCATCCCAGACGATGCGTTGGCTCTTCTGAATCAGAAGCTCGCGCTCACGCGTTTCCCGGATGAGCTCGACGAGGCTGGTTGGCAGTATGGTGTTCCGCTCGCTGACGTCAAGCGTCTTGTCGCGCGATGGAAGGATGGTTACGACTGGCGCGCGCACGAGGCGAAGCTCAATGCCGAGTTCCCCATGTTCACGCGCGACATCGCTGTCGAAGGATTCGGGACACTGAATATTCATTATATTCACCAGAAGAGCAAGCTCGCGAATGCGATTCCGCTGCTTTTCGTGCACGGTTGTACGTCCTCTTTTATATCTCAATCCATGCGTAATGATATGATTATATTGATGCCGTCCTGCAGGGCCGGGAAACTTCTTGGAAGTGCGCAAGCTCCTGCCGATCCTCACGAGCGTGTCAGAGGGACACCCGAGTTTCCACGTCGTCGCCTTCAGCTTACCTGGATACGGTTTCTCAGAAGGACCTCGCAAAAAGGGATTCTCTGCGCCGCAGTATGCTGAGGTGCCGTATAACTAGCCTTCAGTGCCTCCTTATTCTCAATGCAATCTAATCAATCATCCGTGGTGTCTTTAGGTTGCCAACAAGTTGATGTTGGCGTTAGGGTACAATGAGTACGTCACAGAGGGCGGGGACTGGGGCCACATGGTAAATTGAGTCTGTCATCCCTGCTGCGTGCGTATAGTTGACTGTATCTATGGCAGATAACAAGGTACAACGCATTTGCTAATGGCCCCAAACACGTCAAAGCGTGGCATAGCAACAATGCCTTGTGAGGCTCGTTGAAATATTTTACGAGACCGTTCTGTCTGACTATATTACGCTAGCCCCACTCCTCCGAGTCTTCTGTGGAATCCTTTCCAGGTTCTTCAATACCTTACATCTTGGTACTCTGCTGAAGAAAAGGCTGGGCTGGAGAGGAGCATGGCGTGGCTGAAGCAGGGTCAAGGGTATATGGCAGAACAATCTACGCAACCCCAGACCCTTGGATACTCTCTCGCGGACTCCCCTGCCGGCTTGCTGGCTTGGATCTACGAGAAACTTGTCTCGTGGACGGACGACTATCCATGGGAAGATGATGAGAGTACGTCCCATTGGGATCCCACACGGGAGCTACTTCTTACGGTTTTTGTCCTTGCAGTTCTTACTTGGATCTCCATTTTTTGGTTCTCTCGGGATGGACCTGCAGCATCAATCCGCATCTACTACGAAATTAAGTTCGCCGAGATGAAGCCTGAGCTCTGGCGGCCCAGTATTCCACTTGGTTTGTCTCGTTTTCCGAAGGAAATTGTTCTCTTTCCCAGATCGTACGTCGTAATGTGCTTCCGTGCTCGCGACATCTCACATCTCGTCCCAGGTGGTCCCACCGAGTCGGCAATGTCGTGCTCGAGACGTCGCATGATGGCGGAGGGCATTTCGCTGCGCATGAAAAGCCTGAGGAACTGGCTGGAGATCTGAGAAAGATGTTCGGGAAGGGCGGAGTCGCTTTCGGCATCGTACCAGGGAAGAACGGATACGCGTAGAAGCGATTAGTGTGCCTAAACCAAGCTTGATGTTGTTGGTGTAGCACATACAATGGATGGATTTCGCGTGCAGATGGTTTGACATTATTCTCTATGATTAAAAATTGTGTTTGATTCTAATACTGCCTCAGCTCCAGACGAGACAAAAATACAGCACAAATTCGCCACACACATTACATATTTTCCTCGCCGGCACCAGTTGCCCTCTGCGCCGGCGATGAAGGTACAAAACAGTGACACCACATCGAGCTGCGCTGCTCAATAGACATGCCCCGTACTTCCAAAGGAACTTGTGCCAAGCACACGTCGAGGGATACCCCGCGCGGCATGCATCGCGCAGCAGGACCACGGGCAGGATGTAAGTAGCAAGAAATGCAAGAAAATGGGGAGCTCTAGAGATCTGCAAGCTAAGTTAAATCGATGACGTCGTTCGGATCGACATGTAATATCTTCCTCTTTTTTATCGGTGGTTGTTGTGAACTGGATTGAACAGCTTCAGCTCCAGCAGCGGATGAGCCACCGACTATCGAATGGGCGTTCATGGCAGAAGTCATCGCCGAAGAAGCCTCTGTAGAGACATGAGTTGGAGGGTTACGCGATTGTACAGGTGCCGCGGTTTGTGGCGCTGGTGCGCGGCCCTTGATGATGGTTATAATTTCGTCATAATGGGGTTTCAAGAGGCGGCGTAGCTCTTCATCGTTGGGACTGATGCTATTCAAAATGTCGTTGCCTTTTTGCCGCATTGTCTTCCAGCTTGAGAGCTCGTGAAGAGCTTGCGACTTGGTGATCTGCCAGGTTGCGTTGAGTGGGCCATCACAATTGTTTATAAAATCACTTGAAACGTACCATTGATCCCTGCGGCGAACCCGCTATCGTAGCGTAAGTTGCCAACCCTCTTGTGTGCGTGTTCAGATGTCCTTCCAGATGCCGCCGAGTTGGTGCTCCAATCCTGTCCAATCGTAGAGACTGCTGAGACTGCTGCGCCTTTAGGAAAGCCCGCGCGCGTTGGCATGAGTCGCAGGTGCAGGACCACCTCTTCAAACCTTTTATTTGGGCAATGAGGGTAGAGCTTGCCGCTGGACGCGGGCCAAGAACCTTCGAGAGCCACAAAAGCATGATGCTCGATAAAGTAGAAGAAAAGGTCTCCAGGACACTGTTCTCGGCCGCCCATTTGCCGAACAAAGGTAGAAGTGGGATCAGGACGCTGTTGATGTAATTCTTGCCAGCGGTGGATGGGTTCAGAATCCGTGAGATGAGTTTTGGGCAAAGCTCCGCGTGCTGCATGCGATAGCACCAATCGAGTGCATCGATGACCGAGTACGGTGTTTGCAAGGAGGTGTGAAGAATATATGTTTCGGCGAACGACAACAAAACGAGCTCGACGGGGGCGCTGTCACCGCCGGGAAAGACAAAGCGGGTACGGTGTTCATGGATACCCTCGACGATGGCCTTGAGTGCTGTATCGGTGAGCCTGGTCAACTTGAGCTTGGGAACGACACTATTATGACATGACATCAATATTCTGCGTAGTTATCAGAAGGCCAATGCTTACGTCTCGAGAAATGCCGTAGGGTCACCGTTCAAAACCACGGCGTTCAGGACCTTCTCGAATTCTTGCTTCGTCAGCCCACCCGCATTCGCGTAAACCCAGTCAAGATACAAGGTAATCCCTATCTGCTGTAATTTATCGAAGCCATGAATCGCTGCAAGGTCGGGCTTTATGGGGATGGATGCGGCACAGTACGCCACCAGCGGAAGCATCACATCTTTAGCGCATTCTTGGGCTTGTTGAACAGAAAGAGAGGAGACATCGGTGATGCGATTGATGATGTCGGACACACGATTAGGGCATCCGACGGTAAAGCAGACCGAAGCGTACTTCTCGGCGGTAGCGCTTTGGGAAACAGTAGGCACCGCGACCGTTCGTCTGCGCAGCCCGACGGGACCCTGAGGCTTCGCTATGAAGAATGTTTCGTTGCTTATAGCCTGCTTGAGGATAGTCGAGATCATCGAAGCCTTTTCCGTGGAATCGGGAAAATCTTGGTATGAGAATAAAGAAGATGCGAAGTGCAACAGGAAGGCTGGTCTGGACGACGACAAGATTTGCGGCAGCATGCTACAATGTTGTCAGAGTTAGGGTGCAGACAGAGATGATCAAATGAATTACCCGTCCTTGAGAAACTGTATTCCTCCATTCTCCTTGGCAGCGTCAAGTAATGCCTTCGACTCGGATTCCTGGGGCGCCTTCAGCGACTTCAATACCTCCTGTGTCTGAGTCGAAACCCAGGCGTGTATTGTATGAGCTGTTGCAACGGCGTCTTGGGCTTGTTGTTCAGCTTCCATGGACTGGTCCTGGTCTTCCCCATCTTTCACTGTAGCCCAGTGTTCGAGGCGTTTCAAGAATCCCAGCCGCGAAGCGTTGTGTTGATCATGCTGAAGCATCGACTCGAAACACTCTCGCACATCCTGCCATGGAAATTGATCCAGGACCTTGTCAACGTGCTCCTCATCTAATGTCATCACTCCTAGGTTCTTGCAGCATGATTTAACGGTCGCCTTCCAGAGCTCAACGTCGTTCCAAGCAGATCCCGCTTTGCGTAAAGCATTCGCAGCCCGTTCGGGGTCCATACAGTACTCCGACAAGATGAAGTTTGCGAGTTCCTTGTCTTTCGATGTGTACATGCCAGAAAGGAGGGCATTGCATGCCCGCTGGAAGCCATGTTCACCTTGATAGAGTATCCTGTAATTGTGTCGATTCGGCCAGATTACAAGGACCGTCCGTCGATACCCTGAATCGCAGCAGTATCAGTTGTGATATGTCATGAGTATGTAGTGAAAGACCGACATCGCTGTAATGAGCCTGCACCCTATACATATTGCGCGTTAGTCAAGGGTTGTCGTCGCAAAGTGGTGCATCGAAAGCTCACATTTCCCATGTATCCCTCATAGTCCTGTTCATCACAGTCACCGGCCTCCACTGTTTCCGCTAAATCCGCCGGAATAGTCTCTTCATCGTTGTACTCCAAGTCATCCTGGATTAATTTGCCTTCCATGTCGACGAAGTTTTGGATAGACATCTCACGCTCTTCGACTTCGGCGAATTCAACTTCGTCATCGCTGTCGTCATCGTCACTGTATCCCCACCCGTGATGCCTTCCACCAGAGTCTTCGGCGTAGCCCGAGAGGTGACAATTTGCGCTCGCAAGTCCGAGAGAGAAGCCGTATTTCTGGGATAAGACCTCTAGTAACGCCACCTTTTGTGCATCGATGCCCTTCAATGCACCGCCCCTCAAGTTGGCCTGCGAATACTTATGGCTCAGAAGGTAGACAATCTTGTCCGGATCAGTCTTGGCGTTTCCATCCGCCCAAGCTTGCAGTATGTCGGCAAATTCCTTAACAAGCTCCAGATTCGCAGAAAGAGCTGGTCTCAATGACTGTGTCGTGTGTATAAGATTATACGACAAAGCAAGGCGGTAACCCGAGGTGATAGGCTTGATCTCGTGTTGAACGTCGGTATACCATGCGAGAACACTGGTATATAGCTGACTGCTCGGCGCGGTGTCGTATATGGCGGAGAGTGCGCCGTGTGAAAGGTGAGCAGCGCCACCAGTAAATGCCGAGGGAAGAACAATGATGATGGTGGCAAACATCCCATCTGCCTTTTCGGTGCTGATCAAATGGCGTGAATATAACGGAGAGTGACACGAGGATTTTGACTTACTCAACGTGTGGTAAGAAACTGGTTTCTATCAGCAAATATGCAGCGGCGATATGCAAGATACAACATACTGAGAGCCTGTCTCGTATAGCAGCAGCTTATATAGCTCTGCGCGGGGCCTGCTGGCGTGTATGTTGACCCCAAGTGTCTGGCATACTTCTCCCAAGATGCGCGAGACGAACTGTTTCCATAAAGGATTCAAGAACGCGACCTGACAGAGTGGCAGACGCCATTTCGTCAGATCATGTATACAATTGAGCTGATAAGCGTACCAGTTTGCCATCTATCTCCCAGGTGTCGCGGACACTCTTGTCAACCACGGTTTTTTCCCCCATCCCGAAGGGAGCCTGGACTGCCTTGCTTTTGATCGCTGCGGCGTCCCGCGTGCTTAGAGGTAAACCGACGACACCAACGTCCTCTGGAAGCTTGAGACCGGGATTTGGGGCATCCGGGTATAACTTATTGAAAGAAAAGGCTGAGCTCAGTTCGTTTTCGTGATAATCGAATGCCTTGTCCAGACTGTCCTAAACGGATAGTCGCGTCAGTTGCAGATTGTCGGAGACAAAGAGAAAGAAATGATGCTTTACTCGTATGTCAAGCTGGTCCGGGCCCACCACGACTGGCTCAGGCATCGCAGCCATGCCTTGTGGTGAAGATACCTGTCCTGGCCTTGGTTGTACAGACGAGTTCAGGTGAAAGGGACAAATGGCCGCGACGCGACGCGTTATTTCGCGGTCACGTTATGTGTGACCATAGGACCCGGGAATTCGACAGATCTCGACCTCGGTCTTCACTTGAATTACACTCCACCAACTATTAGAATGCTCATGTTCTCGAACACGTCCTGGTTAGTACCATCTCAGAAGCGTCGCCTCTCGATCTTGCAAGGGTACCGGACTCCGTGCACCACAGAATACAGTGACATGTAGACTACAACGTGACACGACTATCCAAACTGCATGGCCTGCATATATAGTTCGAGAATGTGATTTTCCCGAATGAACAGGAGAAATGTTATTTGTAGTACGCATATAGATCAGGAGTCTGCAGCCAGTCAAAAGGGCAGTCGAATTCAGTGAGGCCAGAAGTTGAGTCGATACATTCCCGAGAGCCTTCCCGAGACATTTGGAGTTTCTTTGCCGATCGGTGCCCTACCTCGGGTCCGCGATCTGTAGCTCCAGCTGTAGACAATCCAGTCGCGGTCGGCTGTGTTGACTAGACGGAAGCTTTGGGCGATGAGGGACCGGAGGCGCGCCCATCTGTGCATGTTCACGTCACAGCATCTGGGGCTGGCTTGTTAACTTTGAAGGTGGCAATGATCCAGTTGTATTCAGGCCCCAGTAAGCGGCGCAATTCACTTTCGCTGTTGCCAAGGCTGTTGAGGATATCCGTGCCTCTATCGCTCGGCCAGCCATCTCAGCCACTGACACAGTGCCTCAGATTTACGGACCTGTAAGCACTCGTCAGAGCTATGCTTTGGTCTCTATACTTGTTGGGACCTACGAGCAAACCCTGCAGTTTGGTTGTGATCGTTTCAAACGTTGCTGCGTCTTGTGCATGCTTTGATAAAACATCCTCGAGATGTTTTCTCCTCGAATACCCGGTACCCGGCACCTCCAAGCTCCGCACTGGGCGAATTCCTTGCAGGAATCGAACGACAACCGGGCAGGAGTCACACCGCTGTGGGCATCTCCATTTGCATAGCTCCAGCACCTGTGCAATGAGTATGGGGTCTGGCGCTGGATATACTCCGAGGACCGGAACCATACGAGCACGATCTTCTGGGATACAGGAGCAAGAGTATCAAGATATCCGCGCTCGGAGGCCCAATTCCGCAAATCCGGAAGAAGTGGGATTAGGACATCGCTGATGAAGTTCTTCTCTACAGCTTGTTCACTCGTAAGGCGTTCGATGATGATATGGCAATGATCCGGATGCTCGACTTGCACGCACCAATCAAGTGCGGCGATTACGGATTGTGCGCTGAAAAACTGGACGTTTTGAGCATATTTCTGTGCGAAAGACGCGATGATGTTGTTGAGAGAGCGGCCGCCATAGTCAACGGGAAACAAGAGAGCCGATTGCGATTGTCTCGTATGCCTTCGACTATGACTTTGAGGTCCGAGTGAGCTTACGTTTCGGTTGATTGGGGCACCTTGAGTGATTCTAGAACCTCCTTCGTCCGAGCCGACACCCAAGCTGCGCGCCGCTCTTCGTTGTTGACCGGCTCATTCTCATCTTCGTCGTCCTCGGCCACTCTGTCTACGGAGCAATGGCCTAACGCCGTCAACAAGTCTAGCCTCGAAGCGTTGTGGTGATCGTATTTGAGCATCAAACCAAGGCTCTCCTCCACTTGATCCCAACCAAACCACTCCACGGCGTTCACAGCCGTTTCCGTAGATATGGTCGCAACCCCGTTTTCTTTGCAGCACAACCTGACCGCGGTGTTCCACAGTTCGACATCACTCCAGGTGTAGGCTGCCTGACACACAGCATCAGCAGCCCATCTTGTGTTGAGGTCGCTTCGCGATAAAATGAATTCTGCTAGGTCCCTGTACTTCGACGCGGAGTCTTCTGATGTGAACATGTTGGATAGGAGGTTGTCGCACGCCCGCTTGAGACCATCGACATCATTGTATATGATCTTGTAATTGCTTCGGTCTGGCCAGATGACGAGAACTGTTCGCAGATATACTATTAGAGAAAGAGATTAGCTGGCATGCTCCGGTTGCATAAACCAATGGAAAAGACATGCTTCGCTCCAAAGATGCCGCAGCCTGGAGGACCTGTGAGCCCTAAACTCAAAGACCATCGAATGATGCGGGCTCACATTTCCTAGGTATCCCTTATCCTCATCGTCCTCTTTCCTCAACTCGACATCCTCAGAAAGATTCTCCGGCACCGTCTCGTCCACCAAGATCTCCAGATCATCCGAGATGAACTTTCCCTCCAAGTCGACAAAATGGCTCAGAGTGACTTCGCGCTTAGGCTTGTCCATGAACTGGTCTGGTCCGAACCCCCTGGACTGTTTCCCGTAATACTGGACTTCGCCCAAGAGACAGCACTTCGCGCTCGCAAGGCCGAGGAAAAACCCATGTTCGTGCGCGAGACCCGCTAGCAACGCAGCCTTGTGGGCGTCTGCACCTTTCAATGCGCTGCCACTGAGATTGGCCTCGGAGTATCTGTGCTCCAGCATATGAACAATTTTGTCCGGGGTGGTCCCTGAAGTATCGGCCGACCACTCCTTCAGCACGAAGGCAAGGTCTTCCACTAGATCGGTGTCTGGCCAGAGCGGGGGGCGCAGGAAAAATGCCGTGTGGATGAGGTTGTAGGACAGGGCTAGACGATAGCCTGAGGTGATTGGCTTGATTTCGTGCACGACATCCGTATACCATGCAAGGACTGTCGTGCATGTTTGACTGCTTGGTGCAATGTCATATACGGCGGGAACACCGTTGTGGGAGAGGTGCGCGGCGCCGCCTGTGAAGGCTGAGGGGAGAACGATGACGATTGTAGCGAACATTCCGTTCGCCTTTTCGGAGCTGCAAGAATCGCGTCGAACTGATTAAGAAGGGGGAGAATGAATGGTGAGGGACCGACGTACTCAACATGGGCTTTGAAGCTGTGATATGAATGTCAGATGTGGGTCTGCGTTGAAGAGAATGAAGATACGCACTTCGAACCTTTCTCGTAGAGCAAGAGTTTGTAGAGTTCTGCTCGTGGTGCACTAATGCTGATGTTTACGCCAAGCGACTCGCACACTTCGCTAACAGACTGCTCAAGAAAACGGTTCCAGGAAGGATTCACCATTGTGACCTAGTGAAAATGACGAACATTATTACTCGTGCGACAAGGCGAAGCGCTTCACGCGACATACCAAATTTCCATCTATCTCCCATGTATCCCGCACGGTGGGATCCACTAACGTCTGACTGCCCTTCCCAAATGGCGCCCTAGAAGCTCTGACTTTGATTGCCCCTGCGTCCAGAGTGCTGAGAGGCAAACCGATGACGCCTTGCTCTGTAAGTTTGAGTCCTGGGTTGGGTGCGTCCGGGCATGTCTTGTGGAAAGAAAACGCGCCCTTGTATTCTGTGTTCGGGTGTTCAAGGATTTCCTCGAGATCGCTCTGATTTAGAGGAGGCGTAAATATGAATTCACCTTCCTCATAGACTCATAGCTGAGATGAGGAGGTTTCGACGAGTCCTGACGTACCCGTAATGTCGCATTCATCGGAATCATGCATGTTGCCAGCTAATTATAAGAATTGGGATGTCGTCCTTCCCCCTTCCCGGCAGTCTTGGATACTCGGTGACGGACTGCGGGTGACTCCATAGAACGAGCGAACGATCTGAAAGCCTTCATATTGAATTGTGGAAACTGGACAGGAGAAAACGCGCAGCACGACGCGAGCCGGAGACACCACGTGAAACCCCTGTCAGTACACAAGTTTAGGGCAGGTCGCTCGCGCCCTCCACATCTGAAACGTCCAACGCCCGAAGTGGGCTCACGATAAGTGAGTACTAGTTGCAAATACCATGTATATGCGTCCTATTCGTACACTATTCGAACGAAGGCCTTCCTACTTACT
Source organism: Dentipellis sp. KUC8613 (assembly GCA_002286715.1). Taxonomy (NCBI): domain Eukaryota; kingdom Fungi; phylum Basidiomycota; class Agaricomycetes; order Russulales; family Hericiaceae; genus Dentipellis; species Dentipellis sp. KUC8613. The sequence continues at coordinate 46,474 of NSJX01000023.1, read as the reverse complement.
TACAGTACGAGTACATTGTGCATTTCTCCCATTTTGTCCCCAGATAAAACATACCGATAAATCAAAGTCTGTTGAGACGACGGACGCGCAGCAACCTTTCTCGTTCCTCAAGGGTGGATCAGGACCTTCGTGTACCCCTCGATACGCTTGTCGAACTTGTCGTATGCGGTGACGGCCTCCTCGAGCGAGACATCGTGCGAGACGACGAAAGAGGGCTTGGCGCGGCCAGCGATGATAAGATCGCGGAGGTAGCGGTTATACGTCTGCAACGGCACGGTTCGACCCGAAAGTCAGAAGACGACTTTCAGATACAAAGGGAATAAGCGCACCTTCACGTTGCACTGCCCGGTGCCTACAGTCAAACCCTTCTCGAAGAGTTTACCTATACGCACATTCAATAACGTGAAAAAAAGTTACTGATTTTTCAGACTGGACGTACCGAACGGGAATGTGATATATCCCCTGACAACGCGGCCCATGCCTGTGAGCAAAATGTACGAAAATGGGGAAAAGAAATGCTGCAACGCACTTGGCAGAATTGGAATCGGGTGCACCAGGGTCCTTCGGGACGTAGAGTCCGGGGATACCGAGGCCGCCACACGGGCGAACGACCGAAATGAGGCCCTCGAGGACAGCATTGGGCTGCTCCTTCTTGCCATCAGCCGTCACGGCCTGATACCCCACAGCTGTCGGGAAAGATCATCTTCAGACAAACACAATACGACACACGAGGGCCGCAATCAACGCACCATCCACACCGCGATCGACCTCTTTCCTAGATACCACACGGACGTTATCAGACTATCAGACGTGCCCAAATCCGAGCAGGGCCAGCAGCACGCACCCGCCGCGCAGCTTCTTAATCTGCTCCGCCGGATCACCCAGGCTCAGATCCACAGGGATGCATCCGATGCTCTTCGCCTTGGCCAGGCGCTCCGGGACGCGGTCGACGACGTACACCTGCGCCGCGCCGCGGATGACGGCCGAGTACGCAGCCATCAGGCCCACAGGGCCCGCGCCGAAGACCGCGACGGACTCGCCGGGCTTGAATCCCTGGATACGGACAAATCGGAATTAGCATCCCGAAACTCGGACTCGAGACCGGACCGCTGTGGTCTCTGGTCTGACTGGGATGTACTTACGGAGAGCTGCACGCCGTGCCAGCCCTGGATGAGATGCGCATCAGGCCATGAGGATGATATGATGCGTGATGGAGAGTGCGTACGGTGGGGAAGATGTCGGCGAGCAGCGCGAAGTCGGCTTCGTGCTCTGTTCCCGGGGGCAGTTTCAGCGCGTTGAAGTCCGCAAATGGGACGCGGACGTATTCCTGGGATACGTCAAGTGTCAATGCACAGTGGAGTCACGTCAAATGTAAGTTTTACAGCCTGCCCGCCGGAGTATGGCCCCATTGCGACATAGCTGGAAGTATATACGTTAGAGGGATGCATGTCTCGATATGCAGGGCTGGCTTACCCGTAAGCCCTGACGACGGGAATGAATCTTAGTTGGAGTATGGTTTCGAGGAACAAGATACGTACCCTCCAGCCTGCAAAAAAAAAAAGCAAGAATTAGTATCGAGTCACTAAAGCAATGAAGGGCGACCTACGAATCCTGGGTTCACGTTGGTGCAAAACGCAGACCTCTGCTCCTCGCAATTCAAGCAGTGGCCGCATGCAACATTAAACGGCATCACGACGCGATCGCCCTTCTGCAGAAGCTGGAAGGCATTTATTATTGACAAGCCCTCTGCAAGTTAGAATAATCCCGACTTACACTAACACCCGGCCCGACTTGCTCAACGATTCCCATGCTACATGACGCAATTCAGCTCATGGCTGGAGATAAGGCGCGAAGGCACTCACTTCTCATGTCCAAACACGATACCGGGCTCTGCAGCAGTGCGGCCTTCGTACATGTGCAGATCGCTGCAAGAGCCACAGTTAGTTTGTGAGATACGACCCAAGAGCAAGGTCACACACCTTCCGCAGATACATGACGTCGTGACTAGACAAACCATCGATCAGGCGAACACAACAAACGCAGGACAGAATTGATAGTTACTCTTCACAATGACGTCGTTGGGATGCTGCAGCTGAGGCTTCGGCACCTCCTTGATAGCGACCTGGAACGGCTTCTCGTACACAACAGCACGCATCGACATCTTGGAGAAAGCTAGGGGGTTGGTTCAAAGGTCAGAGGCAGGTGAAAGATACGCGTGAGAAGAGCAGGGCGAGCGAAGACGCATTCCCAGCAGGATTCTTATACGTCAGCGGGGAGCGCAGTATCCATCCTCCTATTCCCCACACCGGGCCTATGACTGAAGGCCGTCAGCTGCACCGTCACATGGCCTGGCGGGCCCTGCGCCCGTCCACGAACGAGGCTCGCAGAGATCATCTGCGTGAGTGCGGTCAGCTGGCGCAGATGTATGCAAGATCGCGCTCTTGTGTGTGCAGTGCCCAAGCACCGTCGCGTGAGAGGCTGAGGACGCGTTCCGCGCCGCGGAGTTTCCACGTACGGCTCTCCGTCCAGAGACACGTGGTGCGCGTCGTCCACGTGCGCGGCACGTCGACGCCTTCCAGAGCTCTTGTAGGCTCTTGCTTTGTCGCGGCCACCATTGCAGAACCCTGCTCTCAACCATGTCATCGACTAGCGCATTCGAGTAGCACCATCGCCTGGTTCTTGGTTTGCTTGGAATGCTCACCTGTGACCCATTCTCAGGGACAAGCCGATCGAACGGACAGCTGCGCATAGTAAGCACCAGCCGTCTTCTTTTATTGGCTCAGGCTCCTCGAGTGCAGCTTCGAAGAACGCAGGCAAATCGAGGAGAAGGCCTTCTCACCGCGCTTCGTGCCCGATCGGCTCGCAGATCCCCCACTCGCCCCGCCTTCCTTCCAGCCGCTGCACGCTCTTCCGAAATGCGTCCCATTTACTTCGGCACAGTACCGACGCCCGTGACACGTCCTCCGCGGACGCCACGCTCACTGATTGGCCCTCCTAGGCTAATTGTTAAATACTCCCCCGACTCAAAACGGATCATAATTCAGGAGATTTATTGCTCTCGTGCTGGTCCCTTGCTTGCGAATCGCTCCGCTGCGACGGTCACCGGGCACGCTTTCCCCAATTGGGCACGCGCTCGCTGGCGATGACGACGGCGCGCAGGAGTCGCTAATATAAACAAGCAGCCCCATGGCCAGCGATCGGGCCCCTCTGCACTTAACGGCGCGACAAAACGATGGTGCCGGGGCGTGCCTTGCGGCTTCGACTTCGGCGGCCGACACTTACCGTGAGCCTGGGTGCCGTAGCCTCAGCTGCAGCGACGCCGGCCAGCCTGCGATATGTGCAGCAGCACGAGGCTGAGGGGCGACCCGAGGATGAGTGCTCTCTTACGTCCCCTCAAAACTGCATTCATCATTTCATTTCCACGTCCGTGGCGTTCAGGGTTGGGGCTATCCGGGTGATGCATGCATAAGTAATCAAATCGAGATAAGTGTATGACCATGGTATGTCCGCGCCAAACGCGGTGTATATGCATTTGGAACGTGGGTAGCAAAGCTTAGATGCTGGGCTGCAGCTGGTAACGTACGCAGCCGCTCAGACTCTCGCCTGATGCAGCGCGATATGTGCACTTCGATACTGCGTCCAGCCTCAGCGCGACACCAACGCCCGGGCCCCAGGACACGCGCGCTGGTCAAACGGAGGCCCAAGGACGGCCTAGCACAGGCACTGTATGGAGATATGAGCGGCACGAGCACGAGATTGAGGCCTGAGGGCGCCCGAGCACGCCCCATTGAGCCCCCTCGAAGCGGAACAAAGGCTGGCCACCAGCACTTGGCTGAGAGCCCACACGCTCCCAGCGCACGAAGAGAACAAGGCCTCCCATAACGGGACTCTTGCGCGTCCGGTGCGGACCCCGTTGCCACCCGCAGACTCCACGCCCCGCTGCCCGCGGCGCCGTCCATTCGAGTGCCCTCAGTGATGCTTCCCCTTCTCCTTCCACGCCGGCGCCGCGCTGCAGAGATCCCATCGCGCGCGCCTGCGCGGCGTTTTCGGCGACTCAATGGGGCGGCGGGCTTCCCTTGCTGGTCGCTCGCTCGCGCCGCAAAGGGCTTTATGCATTGCGCTTCGGGCTTCGATCGAGGCCACGGGCGTGCTTCTGCTTGCGCGGAAATTTGGGGGCCTCCCGCGAGCTTCGAAGCGAGATACGAAGGCGGGTGGTGGAGGATGATTCGGGGTGGTTCCCAGCACGCTGCATGCGGCGGGCCATTGACGCACTTGCATGCACGTACATACATGTGGCGGCGCGCGTAATGCCGCGCCCACAAGCGGAAGAAGGAAAAGAGCCGGTGGGGGCACGCACATGTGCCAGTAGGTGACCGGTGACACATTCCGTCAAGGGGGGCGTGCGACGTCGACGTCGAGGCCGGACAGACAGGCTGGGGATGGCGCGCGGGTGCCCGATGCGGGACGCGGCTCCTCGGGAAGCTGCTGCCAGTAGCGCAGGCGGGCCACGCCGCCGCGGAGTCTGAGTCTGGATGTGCCCGCCCTGCGCGACATGCTGAGTCTCATCAGCACACACTCAGCCCGCACAGCTGTCAGACAACACCGAACTCACTCCTGCCGCTAGCTGCTGGTCCTAGCACTGGTGCCGAGCGCCTCGTCCGTTCCGCAAACGTTCCGCCGCGCTGGCCATGGGCCGTGGCCCGGAACCACAACTAGTGCCGAGCTTCGGTGCGTGCCCACGCCCCACGCGCCATAGCCATCTCAGTCCTCGGAGGAGGCACGCTGCACCGCACTGCGCGCGAACTTGGATGCCCCCTCTCATCGTCGTATTACCGGTACCGCTCGTGTCGCCAGGGCTACGCATACAGTCGCGCTCGCCCGGTGTGTGAGCACGGTGTTCTAGAGCGGTATTGGGCAAAGGAGTGCTGTGCGATGCGGGCTGCGCCATCTATTAGCATTGTATCGCGCACCGCGCATTGACCATCTGCATCTGCATCACGAATCACGAATCAGCATCATATACCTATGTGTGGCTTTGTTGGTGCTCGTGTCGCTGTTTGGTGTTTGGTGCGGTTCTATCTTCTGCGCTGGGCGCTGGCTGGCCAGACACAGTGCCGGGCACGCAGCACGCGCAGCCGCGCCTGCATGCAGTACGTATACGAGTCCGGTGCGCGTTGCGTTCTATCACCGGGCCCCATATGCAGCCTTCCCCTCCTGCGCCCCGCACTTCTGCCCTGCGTCCCGCGGTGCAGCAGCACTCGCCACCAGCCGGCCTATCATCCACACCCACAGGGCGCATCGCGGTGCTGACCAGAAGGCTGACTGTAACGCTTCTGCTTCTGATGATGCTCAGCTCAGATGATGGCCGGCGTATGGGTGGCGCGTACGCACGCTCGTGCCGGCGTCCATACATATGCATATGCATATGCATGCAAAGGAGGAGCGCAAGATGAAGAATGGAACGCGTGCGCTGATGCAGAGCGTGTTGAACAGTGATGAGGGCGATGATGCGGTGATGCAGAGCTAGGCCTGTGCAGAATTGCCCGGCCTGGCGCGTCTGTCCTGTCCCGACACGGTCACGCCGCACGCCGCGCGGATCGTGATCCCGCCCTCCGCCTCGGCGCGCCCGAGCACTGCGTCGACGCCAGTACTAGTGCGCCCGCCTGCAGCGCTACATAACACGTGTAGCGGCCCGCGCCCATACCGTGAACGCTCCCCGAACCCGAGCCCGAGCCCGCGTCCACGTCTGAACCCCAGCTGATCTGAAAAATTGCAAACCAAATCTCGCGCCTCGTCTCGACGACTGTCAAGCATGCACGCACGCACGCACGCCCCAGATCTCCGACAACAAATCGAACGCGTGCTGCAGCTTACTTATGCACGCACGTACAATAAGCATAACCAATTCATATAAGCATCGATATCTACGCGGACGCGTTCCGAGCATGCATCATTCATCCACATACGCGGCTCTGGCACCGGCTCTGGCTTTGGTACGTATACTGCACCCGCGCTTGAGCTTGCATCTGGACCCCCGGTGTCTTGAAGGCTTCCAAGCAAGCATATGCACGAAGCCCGCGCCGACCGCAGATCCCCCTCCCTCCCGTCCTTCCAAGCCTCCCCACCAAATTCTCAAACGCGTAGTACGTAGATGCAGCATACGTATACGCATGCGGATCTGACAGCTCCGAACCCAGCAGTCCGCTGCCCCGCCCTGGTGCAGATTTCAGCCCAATCGCGATCCCAAAACGCCGCCGCCGGGATACGAGCGCGCGAAATTACCCGGAGCGGGTCGTCGAAATCACGCACCAGCCAACGAGCCAACCAGCGCGTTCGTACGGGCAGGCGGCGAATCCGATTCGAAGCCTGTACTTAGGCTGTACCGCTAGGCTCTGACCATTACGTCGACGAGGGCTCTAAGTTCCCGACACGTCAGGCGTTCGCTGGTCACCGGTCACGGTGCTGAGAAGCTCGAGGCGGATTAGAAATTAGGATTGGGATTAGGATTGGATCCGGGATCCATACGGCAATTGGAAATGAAATTGGAATTTGGGAGTACAGTGCGCCCGGAATGGAAACGGTAACGGTAGCGCTAACGCTGGATTCGATTCGAGGGAGGGAAGGCCGACGGGTCTCGGGCCTCGGCCATCGCAGCGTGTTCCCAACGGCGGTGGCGGCGGTGGCGGCATCTATCATGGGAGTGCGGGGAAGCGCGTATCGGTGCAAAGCGTCTCAAAAAATACGCTAGAAAAAAAATTACTCGCAGATTGAGATTAGGATGGTCGATGGAGATGGGCGATAGCCTATAGGCTCCTGGATCGCACACGCACACCCACCGTCGCCGCTAGCACCCCGCTAGCATAGTTCCATCCAACGTAGCCGCCCTCAGCCTCGACTGGCCAAATCGAACCAGCGCGGCAGCTGCAGTAAGTAAGTACATGGCCAGTGGCAACCAGAACCAGAAGAAGCCCGCACTGGCAACCGTAAGCGACGGCTCCGCCTGCAGCACATGCTGCGGCATCACCCAGCCCTCGCTTTCAAGTCCGCGAGGGGCTCGCGACTCGGAGCCTCTCGCCGGGCGACAGGAGCCCTCGTCCGCAGCGGCGAGCGGCGCACAGGGAACGCGACAACGGGGGAGACAGCGCATGCGAAAGCAAGCAGCAAGCAGGGTATATTAGTGCTGGTCTATTTATGCTATGCATATATGCATGATATCGGCGCGCCGGGGCGGCGCCAGTCGTGAACGTGAACGTGAACGTGAACGAACTAGGCTAACAAGGGCGGGCGGGCGGGGCGGGGCGGGGCGGCGGGCAAAAAATGTGAATAGAAACAGGCGGGGGCGGCGGCGAGCCGGCAGAGAGACACACAAGATGATAAGATTACATACACACTGGCACATTGTCCGAGGTGGAGCCGCCGACAAGAGAGGAGGACGAGAACAAGGACGAGAACGACGCGGGACGGGGGACGACGATGGGAAAATCGGGGCGCGGGGCGCGCGAGGGGGGTGGAGGGGGGCTCGGGATGCGGGCGGAATACGGGCGGAAACAGAGGCGACATTTTGGATATATACGTAACGTAAACTTTTCGGCGTGGGCGTGGGCGTGCGTCCCGGTCCTGGTCCTGGCGCTGGCGCACAAGGGGAGGATCAGAACGGCATAATGTGCATATGCAGCTCCGCTCGCAGCATCACATCGCAGGCGGCCATCGCGCCGTCACGGTGATGGTGGCGGACGGCCGGCACAGCATCCGCGTCCGCATCCGCACCGCGGCAGACAGCTATTGCGGCGTGTGGTATCCAGAGCCCGGCGCGCTCGCAGGGGTCGGGGTATGATGGTTCTCGCGCTCGTGGCTGCCCATGAACTGCTGCTGATGCTGCGGCGCGTACATGTCTTGCCCGTCCGCGCCCAACGAAGGGAGGTATGACGAGCCCTGCGACGCGCCCATGGTCATGCCTGAGGGTATATACGACGACGAGTGCTGTTGCGAGGACAGAGAGGCGGGGGTGGGGAACGTATACGAGGCATTGCTCTGGCCGTACCCGCCGCTGCCATAGCTGCTCGAGGATGCGGAGCGGGCGTAGTTGCTGCCGACGGTGCCAATGCCATACAGATTGCGCTGGGACGCGCTGAAGTACGGATCTGATCCGTGCGAGCCGACGGGCTGCGCAGAATGCGGGAGGGACTGCAGGGAGAGCGGGTGGTAGAGCTGGAGGCTGTCAGTGGGCATGGAGGCGCGCCGGCCGGCGGCGATCATGGAGGAGGGGACGGTGGGATGGGGAATGGAGCCGCGCTGGGACGGCAGGGGGTGGGTCGTGGCGGGGCCCGAGGACGGGCGGTGCGCAGGGGCGAGAATGCGGCGGCGAGCCTATCGCACGCCATCAGGGCGGAGCGTGCAAGACAATAGAAGCGCGACTCACGTTGATCATCCAATTGGAGACCTGGCTCATGCTGAGGCCTGTGGCCGCGCAGAGCTGCTTTTTCTCCTCCTCGCTGGGATATGGATGGTCGGAGTGACGGTGCAGCCAGTCCTTGAGAAAGTCTGTGGTGGGCTTGGGGAGCTTGCCGCGCTTCTTCTGAGGCCGCTCGACGAGGGCCGGCGGTGGCGGAGGCACAGAGCCCGCATTCGGAGAACGCGAGGGCGAGGGCGAGTTGTTCGCGTTGCTCGAGGGCAGGAGGAAATCCTGCTGAGGAAAGGTCCACTCGTCCTTGACCTGGTCATTGGAGGAGGACTGGGCATAAGAGGCCCTGCGCTCGGGCTGGCCAGAGATGCGTGCAGCGCTGCCGTACATGGGGGGCTGCTGCTGCTGGTTGGCGGGGGCGGGGAAGGAACCGTAAGGGCCGGCAGAGACGGATGGCTGGCGAAGGGAGTCCTCGTATTTGATATGGCCGGTAGAATTGGGCCGCACGATGCCGGGGAGTGAGACAGAGGACGCGTTGCTCCAGCTGTCGGATTCGGGAAACTGAAGGGCGGGGAGACCCTGAGTGCGCGAGAGCCCGTAGTCGGGGGAGAGCGGGGACGCGAAGGTGGAGGAGGGGAAGGACGGGGAGGTGGAGGCGGAGGGCGCAGAAGAGGTGGTGCCGGTGGTGGCACTGGAGAGGGAGTGGTCGCTGAAGGAGAGGCCGAGCTGAGTCTCTGCAGAGAGGCGGGGACGGTCAGCGCGGTCGTCGTCGTCGGGGAAGGGCGGGGGCGGGAACTGGTAGGCGGAGAGGGCGGAGGGGACGTGGGGGCGGGACTGGGGATGCCTGGGGCGGACGGCGCCGTCGGAGGAGAGAGTGGGGAGAGAGGCGCGACGGAAGGGGTCGTCGAGGGTGCTGAAGATGGAGGGGAGCTGGATGCGGGGGCTGTCGGCGGTGGGCGAGTCGTGGATGTTGTGGTCGGAGATGTCGGGGCGGGGGGAGAGGTTGTCGGGGGAGGACGCGTCCGAGTCTTGGGACGTGGACATGCGCCGGTCGAGGATGTTGTAGTCGAGTGGAGAGTGGCGGAGAGTGGCGGGGAGGAGACCAATCATCAAGGTAGAAGAAAATGCATATGACGCGCCGGGCGAGCGAGAGTTATATACGATCCCAGTCCATGTCCTCGGCACCAAGGAACTATCGCGTCCCCAGACACCCCGGACACCCCCCAGACCACCCCAGATCTCCGTCCCGTCGCCCGAGAATGGCTATATTGTCCGGCGCCTGTGCTCGGCTGCATGAGTCCCGATCGAGGAGCCCGTGCTTAATTAACCCCAGGCACGTCGCCTCCCTCGGGATCATCATCCGTCCTGTGTCGCAACCGCGTCCCTCTGCGTCCCCCACATCTCTCCCACCGTCCCTTAGATAATCCCGTGTCACTCGCTCTGCTCATTCTACCATAGATCACGTTCTCCCCTCCTCCGTCCTCACCGGACCCGCCCTCCCTGCGCCCGCCCGACGCCCTCCAAAAACCGCTCGGCCTTGTCCCGCTCCTTCCGCGTCACAACCACCCCGTCCACCATCTTCACCCGTCTGCACGCACGCATCACCAGCCCCCGATACGCCAGCCGCCCCACATACGCCTCGTCGGGCAGGTCCCGCCGGAACTTTGCATCCAGCTCCTGCCAAGACACACTCCCCGCCCCGGCCCCGGCTCCGGCAACGGAGCTCCCCGGCCGGCGCGCGTGGGGATCGCCAGACCCGTCTCGGCCACTGCAGCGCGAATCCGGGGCCGAACCCGGCGCTGGTGCGTATCCGCGCCCTTCCTCCGTCGCCAAACGCTGCCCAGGCTCCGACGGCTGCAGCGCCCCAGGCACGTCCTTCACCAGCAGGGGCAGGTACCATCCCAACGTGCACGGGTTCATCCTGCGCAGGAAACCCAAATAAAAAATAAAAAATAAAAGCGCCGTCAGCAGACAATCGCGAAACACAAATGCACAACAGGGGCCCGCCCCGCATGCATTTACATAACCGATCGAGCCCGTACCTAAAGTCCACCATCTCCACATCCGGACATCCCTTGAGCACCTTCAGCACGCCCTTGGTCCCCTTCAGTCGAGACCCGATGATCGTCAGCTTGTTCAGTCGCCGCAGGCCCTCGAGCGCCTTGACCTCGTCCAAAAAGTTGTAATTGAGGTTCAGCACCCGCAGGTTCGGCACCAGCCCCGCCATCTTCTCCGGCAATCTCGTCAGCCGGCACGCCGCCAGCTCCAGGTAGATTAGGTTGTAGCATGCCTCTGAAATGAAATCTGCAGGCAGCGGGTTCCCTGCCACATCACCGCCCCGCCATCAGCCTCCTCGCTCTGCCCAGATAGTCCATAGTGCATATTCCACCTACCGGACAAATACAGTCGCTTTACGTCCCTCACATCACGAATCGACAGCAGCCTGTGCGCGCGAGCGGTTAGATTGCCCATGCCGATGGCGATCAGAAACGTCCTCGGGGGGGTGCACCACTCACAGTCCCTTGCCGCCCTGATTCCGTAAACTCAGGTTTTCCAGCTTCGACAGCCTGTTTGCCTTGGTGATCTGCCCGAGCGCATTGTTGTCCGCGTACAGCGTCCGCAGGTTCGGGAACGGCGCCACGTTCAGGGCCTTGACGCGGTTGGCGCTCAGTCGCAGGATGCGCAGCCGCGCGAGCACGCCGTGCGCGTCCAGCTCGCCAATCTGGTTGTTGTCTGCGCCGCCGTGCACACACGGTGGGAGAAGCGACGTCAGTAAAAGGATACACGCGCAGCGCGAGTGCGCTGGTCGGACGTGCAGCGTGCACACCGGGCGGCGCAATGTGCCAACGCCAATCTGCATGACGTGCATCAAGAACCGCCGGGCTGGTGACAGCTGGCAATTAGATCGACCTGCTCGCGCTGCAGGCGATCTCCAGCGTGCCATGCACGATCTCCGCCGTGCCGCGCGCGTGGAGAGAACACTCACCCAGGTTCAGCACGATGAGGCAGGAGAGCGACGCCAGGCCGGCGACGCGCTCGATTCGGTTGTGGCTCAGGTTCAGCACCTCCAGCTTGGACCTGCGCGGTGGGGCGCGCGGGGCGAATATGAATGCGTCCGGCGCGTGGATCATAGCAATGACATGTGTGTGAGCGGGAGAGCCATGAGAACGCTTGTCAGGATATACATGCTCCGAGGAGAAGACATACCACGAGCACTGGTCCAAATCCACATCATCGATGCAGTTCCCCTGGAGACTGAGCTTGACCAACCCAGTCATCCCCTGGAGCCCCTCGATGCTCCGTATGCGGTTGGTGTCCGCTCGGAGTTCGCGCAAATGCCGGAGGCACTCCAGTTCTGGTCAGCCGCCCTCAGTCTCAGTCGCGTGAATGATGGCGCGCAGCAGGGCTGATACGCACGGTTCAGCGAGTCGATGTCATTGTGGCTAACATCCAGGCTCTCGAGGCTCAGAAGGTGGTTGAACGACGTGACGCGCGTGAGCCTACATCCGCATGAGCTACCGACGACACAACCTGCCAATGGCGCACGCACTGGTTATAAGCGATCGACAGCGTCCGCACCGTCGTCGGCACGCCGCTCAGCCACGAGATCTGGTTGTGGTTGCTAGCGCCCACGGCAATGTCGCGTAACGTCAGCGGCGACTAGCGCAGTCCATGACAAGCGGCAGACGTACAGCGACAGCGAGTCTATTTTCGGCAAAAACTCCTTCAGCCGTGCGACGCTCTCGATGTGCTTCCGCGACAGGTCGATCGCGCTCAGATCCTCCCAGTACGGCTCGAACGGCTGCACGTCCGTGATGACCTGCACCAGCTTGTCGTGCGCCACGCCGAACGACGCCTCCGTCAGGAACGTGGCGTTCGCCTTGCCGCTGAAGCTGCCGCCCGCCGCCGCCACCGAGCCCGCCCCCGTGCGCCCCCGCGAGAACACGCGGCGCGAGACGTCCCCCGGCGGGATCCCGCCGGTGAGCTCGGCGGGGCGCCGCGCAGACAGCGGCTGGAGCGGCTCGGTGAGCCGGCCTGAGCTGCCGGCCTTGGACGGTGAGTTCTCGTCGAGGCCTGCGATAGCGCACCGTCAGCAGCGCATCGCGATCGGGCACGATCACTTACTCGTATCCTCCAGGTCGTGCATCATGTCCGCGATCCGCTTCGATCGCGCAGACGGCACCATGCTCGACGCCCCCGCCGCCATCGCCTCGTCCTCCGACTCGTCGGACACCGCGTCGTCGTCCGCCTCCTCGCCGTCGCGCCCCAGGCCTCTGATCTGGCCCTCGCGCTTGCCGTCGGAGAAACTCACCGAGCGTCGATGGCCCCGCCGCCGCGCGGGCGTCTGGTGTCGGCCCACGCTCCCGTTCTTGAGCGCAGAGACCGGCGTCACGCTCGTGCTCTTCAGGACGGAGCGAATGGGTGTCGGCGCCGCAGCGGCCGCACGGTGTGGCAGGGGGGTCGAGAATGCGGCAGGCGGATTGGGCGTCGTGAATGCCGGCTCGAGGGAATAGTGCGGCTGCTCGGTGGCATCTACGTCCGCATCGTCGTCATCGTCAGAGCCTGAGAACTGCCCTGCATTCGCGGCGAGCGAGAGCACGGCCATCTGGGCTGTCCCCACGTCATCCTGGTCCTCGGTATCCGTCGTCTCGTCGTCATCGATGATGATGTCTTCGTCGTTGCCCAAGACCTGCACGACGTGGTGCGGCGGTCCGTCGAAGGAGAACGAGGTGAGCTCGACTTCCTCTTCGTCCTCTACCTCCTCTATTCGGCTCATCTCCAATGGCGCGTTCAGATGGTGCACGCCACCGAGACCATCGAGATCTGTGTCCTCCGTGTCCCTCTCCCCCGAGTCCTCGTCTCTGATGCTCTCGATATCCCGGAAAGGATCCTCGCTGTCCCCTTCTACGCTCGCCGCGTAGCCATCACTCGCCGGGCCGACCAACCGTGTCGCCTCAGCAGTCGACTTGACCCACCGCATCATCACCTTGTCGAACACCATCCGGCCGACGCGGTCGGGCAGCGTGCCGACATCCTCAGGCGCGATGCGCGTGATTTGTGCAGGTCCAGGATGCTTCACAAATGACGCGGTGCTGCCGGCCGTCAGCGTCGTGCCCGAGGCGGTGCTCGAGGACACAAAGCGATTCAGATCCTCATTCGTGCGTGCTCGAATGGAAGACGAAGGGTATGCAGGGGCAGCGCCGCCCGGCGCGGAAAGAAGTGCGGCATTGGGATTCGAAGTCGGGTTAGGGTTCCCCGCCAGTCCGCGCGGATTGGGCTGCGAGACGGGCGAGGCGGTGCGCTGTGGGGAGGGGGCTTGTGCGATCACGATCGGCGGCGCGGGGAACTGGGCGTACAGCTGCGAGGTGGTCATCGACGTGTCGGGGCTCGAGCCCGAGTCCTGTGCCGCCGGCGCGCGGGGCACTTGGTCGGAAGCGCTTGGTCTGCGAAACACCCTGCGCGGACTGGATTGGTGCCTGCCTCGTGTCGTCGAAGAAGATTTCGACACTGTCCTTGCCGGAGAGGGCGGATGCAATCTTCTGCTCCCTCGATCCTGTGCGTTGAATGATCGTCCGTCCTGCCGTGTCAACGAGGGCTCCTCCGCAAAATCGCCACGGCTCGTCTGCGAGACATCGGTGTCCACCGACCACAAGCGCTTAGAGCCCTTCATGTCGTTCTTGATTTGCGCCATAAGGTTTGCAGCTTGCTGCCTGTAACCTAAAGAAGAATAGCTCTCCCGTTTCGAGCCGGATGACCCTGCGGCGGAGGCATCGTCGTCGGCGCTGGAGGATGGAACACGGAGGGCGGGCAGTCGTGCTTCAGAGATATTGCAGTTTCAGTAGATGATGGCGAACGTTCAAGAAGGCTAATGCTCACCTTGCTCCGGTGGATGGCCTGGATCGTGACCAGGTGTGTGATTCACTCCGGCTGGTGACTGCGCCGTTGCGACAGTCGAGATGGTCGAGTAATCGCGCGCCAGTTTTATTTGCGCCATTAGTGACTTGGACTCCCCCACATAGTCCTTTCGCACCGGTGGGCGCTGGATGGCAGCTCCGGCACCCGCGCCCTCGCCATAATAGTCACTGACGGGACTCAGCTTGACGCGTTTCGCGCTGCGTAGGTCCGATGTGTTATTAGCAGCAGTAGCCTCAGAAACCGGGGATAGACCAAAGGGAGAAGAGATGTTGCCCGTCAGGTTGCCCGTGTTGCTGCCGGAGGGTGAGTTTACCGCTATCGAGTCGACCATGGCCGACAGATGATCGCGGGTGAAAGTGTCATATTGGAACTGGAATAGTCGTAAACGAGGGTCTGTTGGAGGTGCGCTCGGAATGGGCGGGCGAGATGGCCCTGGGGTACTCTGTGCTTGCGGATACGTGGTCCCGCTCGGGGTAATGGCGTTGGAAGGACTGTGGCGTGGCACGTTGAAGGTGAATTGACAGTTTATACTTGGCCTGCGGCCGTCAAAGGCCGTCATGTTCGGTAGATCCGTCTCGATAATTTCGTCGCTCTCGTTGATTCGCACAACCTCGCCATCATCGGTAGAGAAGGAGGATGCGACGTGCACTTGTGATAAGCGGGAAGGTACTGGCGGCGCGGCGGGATTGATGGGTATTGGTGCAGCAGAAGGGTTGTGTGGGGGAGATGGTGGTTCGAACATACGCTCGAGAGGTAATGGGCTGAAGAAATCTCGGCCAGCGCCCTTCCTCTGTCCAGGTGTTTTCGGTAGCACTGCAGCGGGAGCATCCTGGCGAATCAGAAACGTACCACCAGCATCGGTGTCTTCTGCAGGTCTCTGCTCGTCGCGTGTGGGCTCCTCGCTCTCGCTGCGAACGCGAATAGAACCGATGGGGACGGTAAGGGAGACAGACCGGCTGCCATTTGAAGATGTGGTGGGCTCGTCGTCATCGTCGGGCCATTCGTCTTGGAGTTCGTCAGTCTGCCATGCGGGTTTGTTATCGGGCATGTTGTCGAAGCATATATGGAGGAGGCAAGGTCGCGCAGGTGCGGGGAGGCGGGCGTCAACGAGTTGAAGTGGAGGCGTGGATAGCACGTGATCGCGCGTTGTTGGTCCGCATAGAAGTTTGTTTGTGCGTGTGGTCCAACAGCCTCTGGTTCAAACACGCACACACAACGGCCCCGACTCGGCGATCTATTCAGCCACCGCGATCTGCCCGAAGGTGTCGCCAGTTCTTCTTGCTGCTCTTCCTGCCACATCCTGTCTTCTCGCCGTCTTCAACAATAATCTTGGTCTTCCTTTCCGACTACAATTTATCGTAGATGATTGGTTCTGAAGTGTCAATTCATCAGTTCCCACCTGACTGCGTCCTCGCCGCTCATTAATCTAGCGCAAACATGATTAGAAAGTCGGTTGGCTCTCTCTCTTCCGCCGGCCATGTTTTTCTCCTGCTTTCTCTCAGCCCTATATGTCATGCCTCGGTGAGCATGAATGATCTACAGCTCGTCACAGCCTCGGCGCCACGTCCAACAGTCTCAGCTTCGAAGAGCCTGATGGCCCTTTCTGCCACCTCAAGATCGCCATAAACCTCTTTTTGCTTCTCCAGTTCCCATACGCCTATTCAGGGTATGTCTTCCGTTTTGGATAGATTAGCCCGGCGTACGGCGATTCAAGTTGCAACATCAATCCCTATCATGGACATCGATGAATGGACCTTAATCACCCGCACCCCAGCCGAATCTACTCCGTCTCGTCGTCAGTGGCGCCTCCTCTTTTAGCCCATCAAAACGCTGTCCTGGGCTTTCCTTGCAGGTTCCGATTTGCATTTCTGTTCCCTGCGATGTTCGCCTCAGGAGTGGGGCCGCGCCAGCTCGATCAGAAGTCCTCAGAAACATATACAGTACTCGAAGATAGAAACTACGCCGCCTTTCTGATGGACCCCCACTTGCCACTCTCATCCAACGGGCACCCACGGCAGAAGCGAGACATGGACGTTCTCTTTGTCACCCCGGACATACTAGAAGAGAGTTTCGTATACGCGAGCCTTCTGTGATTCAATACGGCGGCTATCGCATTGAACTGAACGTGTAACAGTACGCCAGGTAAAGTAAGTAACGTTCTTTCCTTTCACTGATGGTACTCTGATCCGTTCCACCTCCTGAATGAGTCGTGGGGCCGGTTAGCACAGGTCAAGGTCTCGTCCGTGGATTTTACGCCTTACGGCATTAGGTGGTTAGAAATGGAAAGGTATGTATGATCAAACTTTCTCTTTGTACCGCGTTCCATTTTGACTGCATTATGCCGGAAGGCGTACATAATCTGCCGCCCTCTTTCTTCTCTTCCCACAGATGTGCATTTGTCGACAACAGCTCGTGATAAAGCCTCCCCGACAGACATTCGAGATCAATCACTGTCGGCGCACAGCCACCTAGCCCGCCTCCGGCGCAGTTCGCACTTCGTGCATGCAATCCCATGACAGCCCACCAACCTGCTGTAACCTTAATGTCTTACCAAGTTCAACCGTCGTCAGCTCGGAGCGCGACCCACGAGTCGACAGCAATAAATCACAAGCCTGATCGGCGAGGCCTTCGGGCTCGCAGCCAGATCGTTTGCGCAAAATTAAGCATTCGAATCTGAATTCGGCGGTGGCGTTGATCCCAGGAAACGAAGGCCTCAACGTTCTCCCCTCCCCGCCAAGCACCCAAACAACGTCCTCGAGAAGCTGGCACACACCCCGTGATGCAGCAACTCCATCGACATCACCGAGGTATGACAGGGATCGTCCGCCAGACCCACGCCCCAAACGCGTCTAGGAAGGCAACCTCCACCGCTTACGGCCTGGCTTTGTTTTCGGCGCTCGCTGTCTTCAATACAGTACGGGGCTTTCCATCGACATACAAGGCTCGCGCAGACGTGATCCGGCGTCCTCGTGCCTGTGATTCACACAACTCCGAGGCGATGTCAGTGTGGGTGACTCCGCTTTGTGCTTTGTCAATGCATCACTGGCCATGGCACTGCAGTGTTCTTCTCTCCCTGAAGCCCCGCGGGTCGCCATCGCGTGTATCGTGCGTCGCGCACCTGATGCCGTCGTTCCACGTGCGCGAGGCGAGGCAATTTCAGTTTTGCGGACGCCCGCCACACGGAATAATGGGAGATGCATATGCATAGAGTACGCTGATAGGAGCGCACCGTGTCGCCACCATCAGACGGTCAGACGGGCCTCTTCTGGATCCCAATCTGCACATATTTGCATATTTGCAGCGCGCTGTGTTTTATGTGCTATCAGAATCGCACCGCGCGCAAGGACCAAGGACCATCCTCTCCCATTCCACGGTCACTGAGGGCTGCGCGCGGCGAAGCTGAAACGCACGCATGCAGCCACGGGATCCGGACGCATATTGCATCGCTTGCTCTCCTGGCCGCACCGTGCCTGCGCGGTCACCCGACCCTGCCCCCATGCCAGGGCGCGCAGACCCCCCACATCGATGTCCTTGTTCCCATTCACGACCGCACCCATATCTACATCCAGATTCAAATTCACGTTTCTGGCCTTGTGCCCCTGCCAGCAGCAGCGCACCGCAGCTTCGACCTTCCAGCTTCCAGGCTTTCCCACCCCACCGCACGATCCCCACACCCACGCAGACGCATACCCATTCCAAACTGTACGCGAGTGCCGGCACCATCGGAGCCATATGCATACCACAGCTCGCTCTCGTGGCCCCTCTTGCATGTCACAGGCACGCGCACGCCCACCGCGTCGAGCGGCCAGGCCCAGATCCACGCCCGCATCCATGTTCATGTCCCCTGGGGCCAAAGCACGCACACTCAACACACCACCAAAACCCAAACCCCAACTCAAACCCAAACACCTGACGTACTCAGCCCGCACCAAATCGAAGTCGATATGGACCCCAGGATCCCAGGCCCAGGCCCACCCCCGCGCGCCCAATCAAGCTCAGGACGCACACAGACACACATCTGCACCCAAGATCCGCAGCTCCCCCTCCGGCCAGCATGGATCTTGACCTACGCCCAGCGGCGAGCACACTTACCCATGGCCACAGCGCTGAGCACGCCGGGCATCGAAGCACCGAAGCACTGAATCGGATTCGGAAGCACCGGTACCAAGCCGCAATCCCAGACGTTACCATCGCGTCACTGGTCACCCGGCCTCGCGCACGCGCACGCGCCGCCGCCAGGCCCAGGCGCAGATTTAGCTTTGCGTGTGTGTGGGAGCCCCGTGCGCCATATGTGCCCTGCTCCACGCGCGGACCCAGCGCTCGCGCGGTAGCGCTTCCTCGACGACTCGACGCGGGCGCGCGTCCCAGATCTCGCGACGATCTGGAATCTATCTCCGGAGACGCGACGCGACGCGCTGCGCGAGTAAGCCCCGCACGCGTAAATATGGATGCTCAATCTCGCGGCCTTGAGGACGGGAAGGAGAGGCTCCGCGCGCTGGCGCGCGCGCGTCTTCTCTTCTCTTCTCTTCCCTTCCTTTTACTTCGCTTCCCTGCAGGCTTCTCGCCCCGGCGCCGGACCCTACTACTGTGCTTGCTGCAGCCACGGTGTGATGGTGTGAACGGCTGACGACGGCATGCATATGCGTGACACCCAGTGGACCCGAGCAGCGCGGGATCTTTGAGTATCGGTATGCACGATGCATTTCACCTTCGCGCCAGCTCGCACGCACGGTGTGCTGACAGGCGAGGAGATAGCGATGAGATCGCTGTGGTCTGAGGTATGTATGTATCGCACATCGATGTGTATTGTGTGGAGCTGGGTACGCATGTATGTATGTATGGACACAAATATCTGATATCTGATAAGTACGCACAAAGGGAAACGAAGCGGGGCGTTAGTGAGATACAGTCAAGCGTATATAAGTCTCGAATCAGACGCGTACGGACAGGACGGAAGGTGTTATATGTATCCTTTGGGGGGACTTGTTATTTATTGGTAAATCTGTCGTTTGGTGTGTTACTGTTGCGGCTGTCGTCGTCGTTGATGGTATATCATAAAGAACCCGAAAAGAAAGGAGCAAGAAAGGCCGATAAGTACGCGAGTCAACAGAACAGAGAACGGGAGGGGATGACGCTATGGATTCCAAGGCGAAAGTGAAGGGAAATGTGAGATCCACGATGGTGAGCGGCGCGGTCGCGCGAGGAGCGGTGAGATAACGGACGAAAGCGTGTAGTGGAATAGTAGAGCGAGAGGCGTGCGTATGGTATGGGATTGGGGAACGGGTGGGCACACTAAATGAGGAATAGAATAGGGTGGAAGGGGATCGAGCTGGTGAAGAGGTGGAGCGAGGTGAAGTGAAGTGAAATGTACGAGTACTGCGTGGCGCCTGTCAACGTGGAACGTTGAACGGTCGGTGCGAAGGCCAGCACACGTCGCCGAGTTGGAGTCCGTTTGTGACACGTGGGCACGCAGAAGGAAATAAGAACGGCAACGAGACAAATGCAATGGCGTGAACATGAACAAGTGGATATGAGACGTATGCTGGACGGCGGACGATATTGGATGCGTATGGATGTGTATGGTGTATGGATGTATGCTAATGCTGCGAAAATGCGATGATGGAGGAGCGACGGACAATGCAGGACACGAAAAGAAGCGAGACGAGCCTCGCGCCGGCGGGTTGAACACCGGCGGGAATGAAGGAAAAGGAGGAGAGAGAAGAATATGGATGGGAGGAAAATGCATGCTGGATCTAGATGTGAATGCGAAATGCGACAAGTGAAGTGACTACAATGCTGCGGATTAATCGAATGTAGGTAGACGGTAGACAGAGTGGGAGAACGTGCAAAGACACGGGGCGAAAGAAAGGTCCATGTCCTGTTCGTGGCGGCACGTTCACCGGTTCTACAACCGCGGGAATACGTGTTGCGTGATGTCGGAGGTATCAATCGTTTCATTTTCTATGTTGTGTTTTTGAGTATGCAGTTGGCGAAGTGTTTTGGGTAGTGGTCGGGGATGCACCGCGGGAGCTCGGACCTGCACGTAAGTGTTACGGCAGCGCATACGGAGACCACAGAGATATACCCACCTGATGTATTCCAAGTTATCCTCCTCGGAAAGCATGGACGCCACAGGAGCAAGGAAACAGCTTGGCGGCGCACGCTTAATGCATTGCGTTAACTTCGCCTGATTTTGGGCTCGCGCGTGCGTCCGCGGGGAACGTCTTCGCCGGCTCCACAACGCACCTCCCGTGCGGCGCGTTTCTCGTCCAGAGCCGTCTCGAAGGGCGAACGCTGGAGTGGCGCAGTTGTCGGCTTTGTGTCCCGCGGCCTCGGACGCGTTGGGGGAACGACTAGCTCGGAGGTCATCCACATCGACTTCCTGTTTAGCAACGTCGGTTCGGCGGCACTCGGGAAAGGAGATGCAGAGTAGGATGATTCCGAGGCGGAGACAAACGGGGACGGGGAAGGCGACGGAGAGGGCGAGATGTCGGCGCGGAAGGCGGATGTCAGCTCGGCAGGGGACAGTGACGGCGATGGAGGTGTGGAAGTCGTCACGAGCTCCGGACGGCCGAACGGTGGCGATTGCGAGCGGTTCTGGAGGCCGAGCGGGTGCACATTCTCGCTCTGGGTGCGCGAGTGCATGCGCTGCATGGCCAAATGCCTTTTAGAGCGGGCCGCGGAGGGCTTCGGGAATGCATACAGGAAGGGTTCGTGACCGCCAGCGTCGTGTTTTGAAGGGTTCACTGAAAGATTCTCGGCGGCCCGGCGCGCATAGCACTGCCCATCAACCAGCGAAGGAATACGGGTCGTGGCGGACAAGGTGAAGGAATAGTAGTGCGGGAATGCGGCGCCTTCGGTCGGCGGAGACATGTCAAAGAGCATCTCTGGGGACGCAGGACCGGGCATGGGCGAGTGTTTTGGAAGGGCGCTTTTGCGGGATGCAGGAATAGGAATGGGCGCCGAGAGGGAGAACGGTTTGGCATTAGCGTTGTTGGACACGGGGGAGAGAAGGCGATGCGCGCGTTCGTGTCGGGTGCTAGTGCGCGGCGGCGCAGATGGTTTTGTGAGCACCTGCATTTTGAGTCTGTGTGATGGGTGGGATCAGTGTATGCGTTGCAACGGACAGTGTAAATGCAGGTTGCAACGGAATAAAGTCAGATGCAAATGCAGCGCCGGGTATATGAGCCGCTCTGAAGTTGATGAAGCTAAGAGCAACGTATGCGAGAACAGCGATATGCGTGGAGAGGCAGAGAAGGAAGAAACCTAATATTCCGAACTGCGGAATAAGTGAAGAAAGCACGTACGGAATTCGACTGATGCGATACGTGGACTACGGTACGCGTCGACGTCTAGGTGAGCGGTAAAGCTTGCTGCAGGTTGGTTGTGCGGGCGTGGCGGGAGACGAATGCCTTTTAGCTCGGTGAGATGCTTGGGAGAGTACAACCGGAGGAAATTTTGAAAACGTCAGAAGCAAGCGCCCCGGAGGGCTATGCAGTCGAGGCTGTTGATGAGGGCGCTTGCGTCAAGCACGCGCAAGGGGAAGAACGTGCAAGCAAGCGCGTGAATGGCGGATTGGGCGGGCGGGGCAGACCTGGCTGGCGGGAAGAGTGCGGCGCGCGGAGGCTTTGTGCAAAATCTGCTACGCGTCTGGATCTGGCCCACGTGACTTGCTTTGTCGTCGAGACGGGGCGCAGGGCGGGCGGTGAGGAGGGTAGCAACGACGAGGACGACGAGGAGAGCGGCGGCGAGACGACGACGAGGACAGAAGATGGAGGGAGAGACTGAAAGAGAACAAAGCACTCGGGTTTTTGAGAGCGTGTGTGGCGCGAGCGAATTAGGCAGGATCCCGCCCCCGCGCTCAGGAACGCGCATCCCGGACTCCCCGGCCCGCCCTTGTTCTGATAACACCTTGTCTCCTCCCTCGGACGTCCGTTCGCTCTCTCCTCCGCTTAATTATCCCTTCCTCCCCGTCTCTCCCGGATCATCCAGCTGGCCCTATCTAGGTCGAGGCGACCAGGTGATAAGTACGCTCTTTCGGCCGTGGGCTCGCGGATGCGTTTCCGAAGACAACCGTGGCTGCACCACATGCGGCCCATACCGCTCGCACGCGAGTCGCAGTAGAGCGTCCCACCCTGGTGCGGCATCCGCATCGAATCCTCACTTTCCTGATCGCCGCCGTCCTCACGCAGCGATCTGGACGGAAAATGTCAATCTAGCTACTACGATCCCAGCGTGCGAGTCCTGCCCACCCCTCTGCACCTGAAACGCGCACCATGATCCAAAGCCGCCCTCTTCGTCCCAAGCCTTCCCACGCGCGCAGCCTTATTCCCGATAGGCAAAGCCTTTATTCGTCCGCTGCCAATCCGGTCAGTTTGCGTTCTGCCCAAGACGTCTCCAATTAATCAATCCCGCGTAACGGCATCCCTCTAACTGCGTCTGTCGCCTCTTCATCTCGTCGTTTCAGGCATTTAGACCACCTAGTCTGCTCTGCGTACTTACGACCCTTCCTGCCTGGAAGTCAAGTGCGCAACCTCCCAAAATACGACAAAGCCGGTGTCCAGTTCTCCGGGCACCTGGCGCCCTCCAGCACGTCATTTCAAATCTAGCGCCTACCCCACATGTTGACATCGCGCCATGCGCTAACAATTTACTTCCTTTATTCGCCGCGCGCACGACATCGGCCGTCGGGTCCTGCCAACGGAGCCTATCGGGCATCGACGCGTCCGAATCGTCCAACTCTATCTGCTGTCCAGCGTGGCATATTTCACCGGACCATGGTTTGGGGGAGAATTTGACAGCACCTGCACGATCTAAAACTTCGCGACACACATTTCTTATCTCTAGTTGTGGGCCTGACGTAGTTGTCAGCCATATAATGCTATATTGCTGGCTATTTTTGCCCGCGAGTGCGATGGGCAGAGTTCGCTGTAGAGCCATGAAGACAAGAAAGCTCATCTGAAAAATTCTAAATTTTTATAGCAAGGGGCACAATTATCTAGATGTTAGCTATGGAATGAGATGGTCAGCTATGGAGGGTTCCAAAGCAGCCATAGCAGCCATAGATAGCCATGTTATTTCATAGGTCCCATAGTTCCTAGCCAAGTATTCATAGTACACATAGCAATATATAATGAACAGTGTATGCTATGATGTCTATATGAACAATGTAGTCATAACTGTAGATTTTTCTATCCTACTGACCACCATGGTTGTTCAGGTACAGAACAAGCAAGGCTTATAATTTTATCATCATGATAGTTTACTATACATACAGGCACAAAAAGAGTGCAAGGGACGAAGACACAAGGCGAGGGCGCAATGGCGGCGTGATGGGGCGACGGGGCGAGGCGACGGGGCGACGGGGCGAGGGTGCGAGGGCGGTGCGACAAAGGGGCAGCGGCGGCTCGAACAGGGCGCGACAGCGCGATGGGTGCGAGACAGCGTGACAGGCGCAATGATGGGGCGAAGGCACAAGGCGACGGCGCAACAGCATGAGGAGGGTGTGATGTGGCGAGGAGGGCGTGACGTGGCGGCAAAATGGGCGGGAGGGCGTGATGAGGGCGCGAGGCGAGGGCGCGAGGCCAGAAGGCGCAGGCGGGAGATGAAAAGGTGCGGGCGCGGATGCAAGAAGAGATGTGCACGAGAGGAGCTCGTGCACATGGGAATTGGGCGCAAAAGGGCCCGGGCACGAGGGTAGGGGAGGGTGTGCGTGTCGGTGAGTGCGCATGAGCAGGCGAGGAAGGGCTTGAGAGGGCGCTGGCATTGCGGAAAGGGCGTTGTCGCTCCCTATTCCCCCGCGGTCTCCATGGTGATGGCGTCGTGATTGCATGCGTGCATGCGTACACGTTGGGCGTGCTGGATGAAGGGAGCGAGCAAGGGAGCGAGGGGAATAGCAAGGGAGCAAGGGGAATAGCGAGGGAGTGAGGGGAAGAGCGAGGGAGCGAGGGGGGGAGCAAGCGAGGGGATGAGGATGCAGATTCTGCATGGGCCCATCTATTCTTACACAGTATTACAATGTACATGGGCCCACATGGGCTGATCATCAAGGTAACTAACCCAGTTGTCAAGTGGGGCTGATGGCCTAGCATGCCATGGACCCAATCCGCTGCACTGTGTGCTCGTCGTACAGTGCTGGACACGCAAAGTCAACAATTATGATCGGGGGTCGGGAATTTTTTTTTGTGACAAACTGACTTCAGATTTGGACTCAGGGAGCCGAAAGGAGCCCAAAAATGCACCTCCAATATTTTTCCCATGAGAGAACGGGCCAGCCAATTTTTTGGGCCAAAAAATCAAAACTTTTTGGCGGAACTGTGGTGTCAAAATGGGGTTGGTGCTACTGATGCAAGCCCGCACACCTTTGCTCGACTCGAAACTGTCACCGGGTATGCTTGCTCTCTGAAATTGTGTCATGAACGTGGAAAAATCATTGCTTTCATGCCGTTGGAGAAGGGCTTGCGACAACAATGAGTGTGAAGCACAACGCAGAGCTCAAGTAGCCCAGCACTCCGAGGCTGGTGGCCGTGGGGGCCGGGGCACACTCTTTTTCGGACCGGGATTGTGATCTCCGGAAGCGATTTGTCATTGCTGAGGCATCATAGAGATCACGTGTTGCTCCCTTCCCAATATTGTTCTGGAGAAACCGCTCAATAGGTTGGAAAACAAATGCGGGTACGTGATGTAGATAATTAAAAGGAGTCAATTGCGCATTTTTTGAAGAATTTATGGGCAAAATTCGGGCCAGCCAATTTTTTGAGGGTATAAATTCAATAAATCGGGATTTTTGAGCAAACAGCTCGACGGATTTCGTCCGGAGATGGGTCAAACGGCTCGTCTACTCAGTACGCATAATTTCCGGGCACTCCGAAAAGCCTGGGAAAATGTCGATCAAACTTGTCGACTTTGCGTGTCCAGCACTAGTCCTCCTCAATTATAACTTATTCCTCTCAACTTATTTCTGTGGCAAGGCAACAGGCGATCGAAAGCTGTGCTTTCCTGACGGCATTTGATGGCGCGAATACTGAAATGTGTGCGACGATGACTGCTGCTTTAGTTCTGAGTTTGAAATAAACGGAGGGTGGCGAAGCCAAGGGGCGAAAAAAAGGGAGCAGTGGGCGAGAGTCGAACCCGAAGCTTCAAAAAGTGAACAAGCCACGCTAACCGCTAGGGCAG
>NSJX01000023.1:6523-20639 GCA_002286715.1 Dentipellis sp. KUC8613 | reverse complement strand
CCTTTTTTTCGCCCCTTGGCTTCGCCACCCTCCGTTTATTTCAAACTCAGAACTAAAGCAGCAGTCGTCGTCGCACACATTTCAGTATTCGCGCCATCAAATGCTGTCAGGAAAGCACAGCTTTCGATCGCCCGTTGCCTTGCCACAGAAATAAGTTGAGAGGAATCTCTACTACAAAGGAGGACGGGTCTCCGAGATCCCCGAGTTGTCTACGAGACATTTCGATATTCTCATTGGCTCCCGGTCACGCGTCAATGGCAAGCCGAAAATCTGATTGGTTTTCGCGTTGGAGGCAAGCGGAACCCGGCGGCCCGGAATCCGCGTCGCGATCCTGAACACTCGCAAACCCTTTCTTCGAATCCCGACTGGGGCACACTGAGGTAGGTTTGCAAAGGAGAAGCAAGAGTAAGTGAGCACAAGTAGGTGCACGGGCAAGGCAGTGTTGACTTGCATACAAGGGCACAGGCGAATACAGGCACGGGCATACAGGCCAAGGACGTACGGGTGAAAGGGGGCCACAGAGCCGCCCGCGCAGTCGAGCGGCGGCAGTGGCCCACTCATGGCGATATGTACGTGAAAACTGCGTCTTTTTCTCGAATTCGAACACGGTATATTCGAACAATTTGCTTTCCGTGCGAAGGCACGGGTCATCGGCTAGTAAGTTATAATTGAGGAGGACTACTGTACGTCGACCCATTCGACTCGTTCGAGTTGACTCTACTCGCTCGTTACGTAACGAGTCGCAACTCGACACCGCTCACTCGGCATTGAGTCGAGTCGACTCTGACTCGAGCAAAACACTATCCCACACCCTCTTCGTCTACGTGTCTGTGTAATACATTTGTATGCAATGCATCTGAATCTGCTCGTGGTGTAGCTGACGCAGGCGGCGCTTCCAAGTTCGTTGATGTTTTGACAATACATAAAAAAATCTGACACGCTCGCAGAAGTGTTCACATGACCCGCCTTCAGGGTCACAAGACGCGCTGCCGCGGCCAGTTTTTCGTGATCAAGTTCTGCTCAGGCTCGCGCTTCGCCCCGCCGCACTGCCCCGACATCGACATGGCTCGTGCTCACTCCCCCAGCGCAAGCTCCAATCCCGGGAAGAAGCATAAGGCAGGCCTACTCGCGACGAATGGCATGAATGGAATCGGCAGGCCGAGTCCTGCTGGCGGCGCGAAGTCTGGGCTCGGCGCATCCAAGAAACGGGCTGCGGTGTATATGGATTCGGAAGACGATGAGGGCTCTCCAAATTTGAGAGCCGACGTGGTTGATGGGGCCGATGTACTTGGCAGGCATTGGCAGAGGAAGGGCCATGTACAGGTGAATGGTCAGCCGAAGGCTCTGTCGATACAGGAACAGAGGCTGCAGCTGCCCATCGCGCGAGGTACGTGTTTCCGCGCGTGTGCTGTTGCATTGGCTGATAAAGTAGTGGGCAGGCAAGGAGGCTCTTGTGCGTGAGATCATTGCGAATGATGTCACCGTCGTCCTCGGCGAGACAGGGTCAGGGAAGACTACGCGTATGTGTTTCTAACGTGTTCATCACTAGTCTTTGACATCTAATTGAGGACGTACGGTGCTACAGAGACACCACAGTATCTGCTCGAGTCGAAGGCATTTTCTGGACATATTGCCGTGACACAACCTCGCCGTGTCGCTGCCACCTCGCTCGCACAACGCGTATCGGTTGAGCAGTCGAGGCCACTTGGGACGCTCATCGGCTACTCGGTGCGGTTCGACGAACGCGCTGGCCCAGACACGCGGGTGAAATACCTCACGGATGGCATGCTTGTCCGTGAGATGATGAGTGATCCGCTGTTAGAGAAGTACGGCGTCATTGTGGTGGATGAAGCCCATGAGCGGTCTCTCCGCACCGATATGGTGCTTGCTAGCTTGAAGAAGATTCTGAAGGTTCGGAATAGTGGACCAGAGAATGCGTCAATCAAGGGCAAGGCCAAAGCCAAGCCTAACCCGCTGAAGGTTGTAGTAATGTCCGCTACGCTCGACGCGGAGAAATTCAGCAAGTTCTTCGATAAGTGAGTCTATTTGCTGTTATTCTCGAAATGCTTGAGGAACTGACCATAGCGCATGTAGCGCAAAAGTACTATATGTCAAGGGTCGCCAACACCCTGTTACAATTTATCACACTGCCGCGAGTGTGAACGACTATGTCGACGCAGCTTTACGAGTTTTCTTCCAAATTCACACGGATCAGCCATCAGGCGACGTGCTCATATTCCTTCCAGGTATGATTTTCACGATTCATGTCAATGACAAGATTCATTGAAATTGTTCCACTCCCAGGACAAGAGGACATTGAAAACCTCGCATCATCCATACAGACTTACGCTTACCAACTTCCTCAAAACGTGGCCGCTGTTGCAGTATGCCCCTTATACGCGTCTCTTCCCCAATCGCAACAAACCAAAGTATTCGCCCCAACCTCTCCAAACACACGGAAATGTATCCTCGCCACTAACATCGCGGAAACGTCAATCACTATCCCTGGGGTCAAATACGTCATAGATACCGGAAAGCAGAAAGAGAAGAGGCACGTTGCTAGGGATGCAGGCTTTGGTAACAGGCTTTGTCTCGTTGCTAGAGAACGATGAGACTCATTGTCACGCGCAGGTTTTGATACCCTGTTAACTACTGACATTACTAAGTCCTCGGCCATGCAGCGTGCGGGTCGTGCCGGACGTGAAGGGAAGGGCTTCTGCTTTCGCCTGTATACGCAGGAAGCATTCGATAATATGCCGCTCTCCGCAGAACCAGAGATCAGGCGGAGCAGTCTTACCTCTGCACTCCTCCAACTTAAATGCGTTGGTCAAGACCTGGAGACATTAGATGTTATGGATTCACCGGATCCCGAGTCAAGTGGGTCTTTGCACCTTTCGTGTACGAACTAATTTCCAAAATAGTATCAGTCGGAGCGGCATTGCGCACGCTGTGGATTCTAGGTGCCATTGACAAATCCAAACATTTGACGGATGTTGGACGTTCCATGGCCTCTTTCCCGCTCGAACCGCATTACGCAGCCATACTACTAGCTGCAGTCGACAACAATTGTACTGCCGAGATCATCCCTATTCTTTCCCTTCTCTCGGCGTCTTCGCCGCTTTTCCCTGACTCTTCTTCGGAGCGGGACGCTGCGGCAGCTGCGCGTGCAAAATTTCGTCATCCGGCCGGCGACCACCTCACCGTACTGAACGTAGCGCGTTCGTACGATGAGATCTGCGCCTCAGAAGGGAAGGGTGCACGGAAGGAGTGGTGCAGGAGAAATTATGTGAACGAGCGGGCGCTTAGGGAGGCTGGAGATATTCGAGAGCAACTGAAGGGTGTCTGCGAACAGCTCGAAATAGACTGGCATGCGTCGTGCGGGGACCAGGATGCACCAGTACTACGGAGCCTGGTAAGGGGTCTGGTGCAGCACGCAGCATTTCTGCAGCCGGACGGGTCGTACAGACAGGCGATGGGACCTTCGGTGAGTGCTGACTGCGCTGGCAAGGCCATTTTGCTGACCTGCTGGTCAGACCATAAGGATACACCCTGGGTCCACGCTGTCCGACAAGAAGTCCCCTGCGATTATCTATGACGAGCTGGTACGTGGCATGAGGTTGTGGACGGTGATAGCAAACTGAGAGAACGGAGGCAGGTGTATACAACACATATCTACGCGCGGGGGGTGACAGCTGTTGCTAGGTCGTATATTTCGGATGTGCCAGTACTTGTAAAATCGAGAGATAAATAAGAGAGAGGACGAGACTCGCTGAGCTACATAACATACGAGAGCCAATAACGGTTGAACGTTGAGGATGGAGGAAGAAGGGGCCGGCGGGAAAGGCCTAAAGCTGATGCGCGCCGCGGCGGCGACTCGTCGGCCAGCGCCGGGTCACTACGGTGCTCCGATTCGTTTGAAAAACGCGGCTCGCCGTGACTTCATCACTTTCCTCTCTACCACTTCCTCCTCCTCCCCCCGCGTCGTCCTTCTAGGACGCAACAGCTTTTGCTGTCTCTCCCTCCGCCCTCAGTGCACACCATGTTGCAGAGGCAATCCCTAAGGCATGTCCGCTATGCCCGTGGCAAAGCCAGGTTTCCGAGGCTGCCTCAGGCCCCGCTCAAGTTGCAACGTGACCTGGCAACTCCTGCGCATCCCCCTTCCCCTAATGACCCCTTCGCGAATGGCACGAACTCTTATTATGCGGAAGAAATGTACCGTCACTGGAGGCAGGACCCGGCTTCCGTCCATGCGTCCTGGGACGCTTACTTCTCGGGCCTCGAAAAGGGCTTGGGCCCGAACGCTTTCCAGCCCCCTCCGAACTTCTTGCCCTCCGCCCCGTCTGACGGTGCGCCCGCGCTCCATGCTGCTGGTGGTGCCCAGCTCGATGATCATCTCAAGGTGTGTACATTAGCTACTCGTGAGGGCCTCCTTCTGATGTGCTCATAGGTGCAACTTCTCGTTCGTGCATATCAAGTACGCGGACATCACGTCGCGGAGCTGGATCCTCTCGGGATCCTCGATGCGGATCTCGCCGATGTGAAGCCTCCGGAGCTCGAACTGAGCCATTACGGCTTCACTGAGCGCGACCTCGACAAGCAGATCACCCTCGGGCCCGGTATCCTGCCGCACTTCGCCACGGAAGACCGCAGGACGATGACTCTTAGGGAAATTATCAAGACTCTCAAGCGCATCTATTGTATGTTTCTCGTTTCGGTCGAGTCTCTTCGCGTGCTTATGGAGTTGTCCGGCGCTAGGTGGCGCTGTTGGTATCCAATACGTCCACATGCCAAGCAAGGATGAATGCGATTGGATTCGAGAGCGTGTCGAGATCCCGAAACCCTGGAACTACACGGTCGAGGAGAAGCGTATGATACTCGACCGTCTCATCTGGTCCGAGTCCTTCGAGAAGTTCATCGCCAGCAAATACCCGAACGAGAAGCGCTTTGGTCTGGAAGGCTGCGAGAGCTTGATTCCTGGTATGAAGGCACTCATCGACCGCTCAGTGGATCATGGCATCAAGCACGTCACTCTCGGGATGCCGCATCGTGGTCGTCTCAACGTGCTCGCCAACGTCATTCGAAAACCTATCGAGGCAATTCTCAATGAGTTCTCCGGTACCGCGGACTCGGACGACTCCCCGGCCGGTGACGTCAAGTACCATCTAGGCGCTAACTACGTCCGCCCGACGCCGTCTGGCAAGAAGGTCGCGCTTTCCCTCGTGGCCAACCCGTCGCACTTGGAGGCTGAGGACCCTGTGGTTCTCGGCAAGACTCGTGCCATCCAGCATTTTGAGAACGACGAGTCTCAGCACAGCACTGCTATGGGTGTACTTCTTCATGGCGATGCAGCCTTCGCGGGTCAGGGTGTTGTATACGAGACTATGGGAATGCATAACTTGCCTAGCTACGGGACTGGAGGCACTATCCATCTCATCGTCAACAATCAGATCGGTTTCACCACGGATCCTCGCTTTGCTCGTTCTACGCCTTACCCTTCTGACATCGCGAAGTCCATTGATGCACCGATCTTCCACGTCAACGGTGACAATGTCGAGGCCGTCACCTTTGTCTGCCAACTCGCTGCTGATTGGCGCGCTAAATACAAGCGGGACGTCATCATCGACATCGTCTGCTACCGCCGTTATGGTCATAATGAAACTGATCAGCCCAGCTTCACCCAGCCACGCATGTACAAGGCGATCGAGAAGCAGCCCACAGCGTTGACCCAGTACACCAAGTTCCTCGTGGGTCGTGGTACCTTCACAGAGAAAGATATTGAGGAGCACAAGAAATGGGTATGGGGCATGTTGGAAACTGCTGCCGCGGCCGCGAAGGACTACGTTCCGACTAGCAAAGAGTGGCTTTCGGCATCCTGGCAGGGCTTCCCGTCTCCCAAGCAGCTGTCTGAAGAGACGCTTCCCACCCGCCCAACAGGCGTCGGCACTGAAACCCTGCAACACATCGGCAAGGCCATCTCTTCGTATCCCGCTGGCTTCACCGTGCACCGCAATCTTGCCCGTATCCTGAACACTCGCGGCAAGACCGTCGAGGAAGGTACTAACATCGACATGTCGACTGCGGAGGCCCTTGCGTATGGTTCGCTTGCCCTAGAGAAGAAGCACGTCCGCCTGTCCGGTCAGGATGTTGAACGTGGTACATTCTCTCAACGTCACGCTGTTCTCCACGATCAAGTCACCGAGGGACAGTATGTGCCGTTGAACAACCTTGGTTCGGACCAGGCGCGCTTCGTCGTTTGCAACTCGTCATTGTCTGAATATGGTGCCCTGGGCTTCGAGCTTGGGTACTCCCTAGTGTCCCCTGATGCTCTCGCAATCTGGGAAGCTCAATTTGGCGACTTCGTAAACAATGCCCAGTGCATCATCGATCAATTCATTGCTTCCGGCGAGCGCAAGTGGCTCCAGCGTAGCGGCCTGGTCATGAGCTTGCCCCACGGCTACGACGGTCAGGGTCCGGAGCACTCCAGTGGTCGTATTGAGCGCTTCCTGCAGTTGTGCGACGATCACCCCCATGTCTTCCCCAGCCCGGAGAAGGTTGAAAGACAGCACCAGGATTGTAATCTTCAGATTGTATACCCCACGACGCCCGCCAACTACTTCCACGTTCTCCGTCGCCAGATCCACCGTGACTTCCGCAAACCCCTTGTCATCTTCTGGTCTAAGTCTCTTCTGCGCCACCCACTGGCGAGGTCTAATCTGGAGGAGATGGCCGGCGAGACTCACTTCCAGAGGTATCTTCCTGAGGCATCAGAAGACTTGGTAGCACCGGAGCAAATCAGGCGCCACATTCTTTGCACTGGTCAGGTGTACTACGCTCTCCTTCAGGCACGCGAGGAGCGAGGTATCAAAGACATCGCGATCAGCAGGGTCGAGCAGCTGTCGCCGTTCCCTTACGATCTGGTAGACGCTATCATTTCTTAAGTTTACCCATGACTCATCATTGGCACCCAGGTCACCCCTCACCTCGACGCCTACCCCAATGCAGATTTGCTCTGGTGTCAGGTATGTAGTCTCCAAGCTCTGGTGATATCTCGGTCTGACTGTTCCCTTTGCAGGAGGAGCCGTTGAACAACGGCGCCTGGACATACGTCGGCCCTCGTATCTTGACTGCCGCCAATGAGACACAGCACCACAAGGGGAAATATCCTTTGTACGCTGGCCGTGAGCCCACCAGCTCCGTCGCGACTGGTAGCAAGGTAAGCCCACTGACTATCCTCATTTCGATCGTCACTGAGCATGTGCCCTTTAGTCGCAGCACAAGAGGGAGATCGAGGCATTTGTCAACACCGCATTCGCATGAAGGAGATGATTGGTCTTTGTGTGTCTTGTCTTGTTCGTAACTAGCCGATGACCCGTGCCTTCGCACGAAATGCAAAGTGTTCATATCTACTGTGTTTGAGAAAAAGACACAGTGATCACATATTGACATGGCTGCCCGCGCAGCCGGGCTGTGGCTGTGGACCCATCTTGCCCGCATATTGAGTTTCCTTGTCAATGTCCAGGAATGAAGGAAGTTTGCTCATACTCATGCTCATGATCGTGTTTGCTTATCATGCTCATATCTCCTTGCACTTGGGTCTGCTTGTGCTAATCATGGGGGGCAAAGACATGTTCTGCTTTGAGAGAGTTCAATAAGATATGGCGCGCCCAAAAGCCACACCCCTTATGTAATCCAACCTCGTCGTCGTCGACGACGTGCTACTGCTCGACAACATCAGTATGATATACTATAAAGCTCTCTGGGATGCATAGGAGATGGTCTTTGCTTGCATTGCCTGGAATTTATTTCTTGATTGAAGCATTTCCGGTAACTTATAAGCTGATTTTTTCGAAGTCTCCCAATCGACTCCTTTCGACTTCCGGGCCTCTCGGGTGAACCTTCGCATTTGGACTTCGGGACATTTGGCGAGGTCATGTGATGTTTACGTAATACACACGTGCCTTCCTCGAGCTCAGAGAATGCTTGAAAACACAATAAAGGTGGTATTTCGAGGACATTTACACTAGAAAGAAAAAGGATGGTGCCCCCGAAGGCGGCCTGAAATGCGACCTCAAGTCGGGCTGTCGCAAATGCACCATTGTGACTGTTGTCACGCTGCGCCGGAGGCAAGGCCACCATTGTAACTTACAACATAACTGAGTAAAGGGTTTTATAGTACAATACCTGGCTTGTGCAGGTTGAAACCGATGCCACCGTGAACAATGAGGTTTCAGTTTGAGGCTTTTGCACCCAGTGCCACAGGGCGAAGTGAGCCTCAGACCCCCATGTCTCAAGCCACAGGACAATGTGTTGCAGTTCCACAGGTGCGGCCTCACCTACTGTCCTTCTGCCTATCTCACATTGTGGCACTGTCGCTCAGTGGCGGTGACAACACTATGCATTGATGCGCCTGCGTAGGCGGTGGCGTCGCTGAGGGGAGGCGGATCGCGCGCGGGGGCGGGGGCGGGAGCTTGGGCACCGGCAGAGTGTGCAGCGGGCGGGAGCACTGGCGGGTGATGGCGAGAGGGAAAGGTAGAGCGATGCAATGCTTGGTCGCTATTCATGACGAGGCACGCGCGGTGGTAGTTCCGGACGCGAAGTTGTTACAGTTCTGCCCTTTTCCCTTCTTATCTGGACCCTTGATCATTCTCACACTGCACCACATGGTTCCCACACTGCATCACATGGTTCCCACACTGTACCACATGGTTCCCACACTGTACCACATGGATTCCCACACTGTACCACATGGTTCCCACAGTCTCCCACATGGTTCCCACAGTCTGCCACATGCTTTCCCACAGTGTACCACATGGTTCCCACCCCTGATCTATTCTTAGCCTTTCCCCTCCTAGTATATATACTGGCCTTCCCTGTAGGATAGCTCCCCAGTTTTTCCACTTGTATCTACTAGGACTTCTCATCCAGTCTTTACTCCATGCCCTTATCCCTTTGTTCCATGTTCTTGGGGTGACTTGGACAGTGTCCTTGACCCTGTCTTGACAGAAGTGGGGATCTGAGGATGTGGCGGCGCTGCCAGCTGCAGGTATCCAAGCATTCATCTGGGCTCATCACGCGTCACATGTGTTACCGGACTGTAACAGGCGACTCAAAGTCACAGGCCCGATTTCAGGCTGCCTTTCAAGCCTGAAAAAATTTGCGGCCTTTTTTCTCTACTGTGGATGTTTTGGGTATTTCAGCTTCAAGAAATCATTGGAGTCTGTGGATATAAAGAGCAGATTTTCCTTATTCAATTTTGGCATTTTTCGGAGTTGAAGCGAGTGAAGTGACTCATGCTGTGGCGATGCTGCATCACCGTGCTCAGAGCGAGTGTGTACAGTACTACACAGCAAACACGATGGTTGAAAAGAGAGTGGGGTCAACATGAAGGTCGATGGCCTAGCGGCAAGTGTCCCTGTCTGCAATTTTGTTCTCACGAAGGTGGCTGAGTTTGATCCTCACGGTGAGCATACATCAGGAAAAATAAGAATTTATATAGCCACCACTATGGTTATGTATACTATGAGTCCTATAGATCAGGGGAGTCAGCTATAGACTGTTCCATAGCAGCCATAGGCTATACAACTTAAGTCAAGATTCTATAGCTTTGTATAGTTGCCAGCATAGGCTATGCAGTCTATGAGACTACCATAAGCTATGAACTTCCCAGACTTGGGGGGAGAGGCCGATGCATCGCACGGCAATACGATTCCTCTCTTTTTCATTGATTTTGTTGTAATGTAACATACATATCTTGCACCGCAAATACCTCCGTTGGTTTGCCCAATTTCTCAGGTTCACATTTTGCATGACTTGTAGAATCTCTCAATAAATGCTTTATGACCACTAGAAGCTATCTGGCATCTTTGCCATTATTACTGCCAGCTCAAAAGCACTGGATTGTAGTGGTCATTGACTCTGCTGTAGCGTGGCCCTACCGAACTATCAGACTTATATTTCGGTATGCGGGAGGTTCGAACCTGAGCTCCATTCGGCACAGCCACTGACTCCATTTGGCACAGCCACTGACGCTTAACTTCTGGTCCGGACTCACATAGATCTGACGGCACCCCTGTTTTTTCGCTGTAGGTGTATACAATAATAGACAATTACCTTATCAGGAATTGTAACATCTTATCCTAGACATATGAAGCCACTGGAATTTATTCATAGTATTTAAAGAACAAGTTACACTAATATATGTCCCTGTGCTCTTACAAGGATGTATGTGGATAACATGTATGCAAATTATCAAGAGGGCATCACTGCAGAGCACCCAAACACAGATCCGTGACAGCACAGCCACAAACAAGACCACGCGATGGCGAGATCGCAGATGGCGCCAACTGGGAGATGCGAAAACGGGGCAGAGGGGGTGTCGGCACTGCACAGGGGGTACGCCGGCTCTGGGGTGGGGCATGGGGCATAAGGTCCAAACAGGCAGGTGCCAGCGCTGAGTGCGCAAGAAAGCAGGTGTATGGTGCGACGGCGCAAGCGTGGACTAGGGCGTGCAGAAGCTAGGCGGGTGTGTCGAGGGAAAACGGGCAGCGGTGCGTGCGAGCATACGCAATGCGCCCGTCAACACAGAGCGCACGGATGAGATGGCCCATCAGCACTGTGGAAGCACTTAGGGGCGGACGGGGCGTGAGAGGGCGCGGACGTAGAGAAGATGACGACACGTACATACGAGGGCGGGAACTGGGGCAGTGGCATGACGGGGCACGGATGAGGTGGCGCGAGATCACGAGCGGTACTAAAATCGCGGGCTCAGAGCGCGCAGGCGGAAGTGCATGGGCTCAAGTGTCACGAGCGGGAGGGCACCGGCATAGTGTGAAGGCAAAAGGTGCCTCGGGCGTGATGGCAGAGATGCGGCGGTGGCGCGTGCGCGACGAGGCGTGGGTGCGACAAGGTGCAGGCGCGAGGACAATGTACGTGGCGCGTGCAGCGGGAGCACGGGGGCGCGACAAGGTGGGGATGCAACGTGGGAGGGGCGAGCCAGTGACATAGCACTGGCGTCACGAGGCTGGAGAAGGGGGTGCGTCAGTAGTCAGGCATACTGCAACACGCCGAGCGTGCTGCAGAAACGATGCACCTGTGGTCCCTGTGGTCTCTGACACCCCTCGATCCCCTCGATATCTCCAGGACAATGGCATCCATCAGGAAACACAGATTGTACTATATTTAGATATTGTAGCAAATTTTGATCTATTATAGCTCAAATAGTGCAAAAAGATGCCGTAGGGCTGCTGTGTAAGGTACCTTTTTTTTTAGGCTACCATAGATGCTGTAGATCCCGAAAAGTGAGCCAGTAGTAGCTTATAGCTACCGTAGCCCCAGTAGATGCCTCATTATAAAGCCTTATGCTGGTCATTATTTATTGTTTCATTACTCTCAGACATGTCATCAGAAAAAATTTACATGGGTATATAGGACATCATAGGTACTATAGCCTATAAACAACCATAGCAATGTAGAATTGTTGATAGGCTATAGAACTACCACCACAACTATGATAGTGCTATGGAGTGCTATGGAATAAGGTACATTGCTATGGCTGCTATGGAATAAGGTACTATACTATGATTGCTATAGGTGTTCAATAAGCTTTATATACTATATTCTCTATGCATGCAATACAATAACACCAACAACTATGTATACAACACAATAGCCTCTGCAGCTATGCATCACATCCAGCTAGAATAGATGCATCAATAACCTTATATCCAAACAGTGAAAGCATTGAAATCCATTTTATTAAATGCTATAATAAAACACAAAGCAGCTAATCTACAGCTACCTAAAGCCCAAGCATAGACCAACTACATCTTCACAAGGCAAAGAGTAATCTGTAGACTTCATGTTGATATCAATTAGGCTCACAAGAAGAGAAAGACAACATACAAACAATAAGCAACCTAAGAACAGTTCAATTAAAGAAAGAAGTAGAAAGAGAAGAAAATAAACTCACCAAGATGCAAGGGACAAACATAATAGAAAAGGATGATAGTATGGTACATACCTACAGCAAGAATACAATGGTGAAGCACGGGCACTGATACGAATATGCAAGTGCGGATGAGTGGGAGGGGCACGACGAGGATGCGCGCGCGTGACCAAGGCGCGACGACGGGAGACAGGTGCATTGAGGGAGCATGGGCGCGAGAACGGCACACGAGGGGGCAAAGAGCAGGTGAAGAGGCGGGGATGGGAGGAGCGCGAGGAGGCGCGTGCACGAGGAGCGCGAGGAGGCGCAGAGGCGCGATGGCGCCCGAGACACCATGTAATACTACTCAAAGGCTTGTCAGTATTAGCCCACATGCGAGGGAAACAGACTTACTGAAGAGCAGGGCCGCTATAGGAGACAAGAAGAGAGGAGAGCAGAGGGAAGTAGGCAGAAGGCGGAGAGTGAGATGTGTGAGGAGGAAAAGAGAGAGGAAGAACGACGCGCGAGGTGTTAACGCGCTGGCATCCGGCTTTCCCACGCACGGACCAAAGCGCGCGTCAGCCATTGCTCAAGGCCGTATAATCTGAGTACACAGGCCGCAATATTAATTTAAAAACTCTCTGAAAATTACACTACGTAGAATGGTATCGTTACTATGTATTCGCTAAGTTTCGTATAACAAGGTGAAGTAGCAAAGCCGTTGTGCATAGAAAACGTGCAGGCTCCGAACTCACAAATCAGTTGCAAGTCGCGCCGTCCAAATGTGGCTGACCGAAAACCTGACAGGAATCGATGCGCGGATCGACGAGTTCTGAGCATTCCTCAAGTCCAAATGCTTCCTTATCTTGCAAGGGGCTTTTTTCAATGATTTATTACGATACATAATTTATCCGTTATTTTACTGAATTTACAGCACTCGCAATTAGCGCTTTTCGAACAGGAGCCGTCAGTGGCTGGCAATTCCCGGTGTCCGAGTTCCCATCGCAAAGGCGACTTCGTCTCTTGCTCTCGCCCTGCGTCACTCTCTCGCTCGCTCGCTCATTCTTCCCTCCCTCTTCTTCGGCACCGCGCGCGCTCAACAAGCTGCATGGAAACCAGCGTCTTTTGACCCACCAGCGCGTACACGCACGCACTCGCTGACGACACGTCGCTGTCAAGATGAGGGAATAGAGAGAGCGACATCAGGTACGTCGCATCTGCTGCGCGCTCAGCGTCGCGTCGTATGCCCAGCAACTGACGACTACCCTCAGTGACACGTCGCTCGCCAGCGCTCGTCGCCATCTCGCCGTACATCGGCGCCGCTTCACGTGCCCCTGCCTCTCCCGCGCGCCTCTGCTCGCATCCCCGCTTCCCCCTCGTGCCTCCGCTCGCGCCCCCGCCTCCCTCGCGCCCCTGCCTCTCCTGCGTGCCGCTTCTCGCGGAACGCCCTCTTCTCGCGCCCCGCCTCGCGCTCCCCCCGTCTCGTGCGCGTCGCTGTCGGCGCTTGCCGCTCGCGCGCGCTGCTCCTCGCGACCCCGCCTCCCCCTCGCGCTTCGTCTCGCACCCCGCCACTCCTCGCGCCCCCGCCACCCTCGCGCCCTCTCTCCTCGCGCTCCCTTTCTCGCGCCCTCGCCTCTCCCGCGCGCCTCTTGTCGCGCCCACGCCTCCTCGCCCCCTGCCTCTCCTGCGCGCCGCTTCTCGCGGCACGCCCTCTTCTCGCACCCCGTCTCGCGCACCCCCATCTCGTGCGCATCACTGTCGGCGCCTGCCACTCGTGTGCGCCGCTCCTCGTGCCCCCGCCCTCCGGCGCGCCGCTTCTCGCGCCCCGCCTTCTTCTCGCGCCCCGCCCTCTTCTTGCGCTCCTCATCACGCCCACGCCCGTGCGCCCCCACGCTGTCCGCGCCCTTGCCTCACCGTCGCCTCGTCGCCGCGCCCGTTTCGCCCCACGCGTCGCCGTCGTGCCGTTGCGCCTTTGCCTCGCCGCCGTTGCGCCTTTGCCTCGCCGCCGTCGCGCCTTTGCCTCGCCGCCGTCGCGCCTTTGCCTCGCCGCCGTCGCGCCTTTGCCTCGCCGCCGTCGCGCCCCCACCTCGCCACGTCGCGTCGCGGCGTTGCGCCCGTGCATTGTGCCTTCGCCTCGTCGCCCTCGCGCCCTCGTCTCACCGCCCTCGCGCCCTCGCCTTGCCGTGTCGCGTC
>NSJX01000220.1:0-10335 GCA_002286715.1 Dentipellis sp. KUC8613 | reverse complement strand
ATTAGGAAGCGTTTCTTCTCCCGCATTGACGACGTCTCTCAAGCTGTTATTAGGTTCGTCC
This sequence comes from Dentipellis sp. KUC8613, assembly GCA_002286715.1. Lineage (NCBI taxonomy): Eukaryota > Fungi > Basidiomycota > Agaricomycetes > Russulales > Hericiaceae > Dentipellis > Dentipellis sp. KUC8613. Next base: position 10,274 of record NSJX01000220.1, on the reverse strand, counting down.
CCGCCGATCTCGGAAGAGACAGTGTCTGAAGGCGACACTACAGCCAATGGCTATTTCGCTTATATCAGCAAATTCGAATAATCACAGCCATGAAGACGATAAACTACTCGCCTCCGAGTGCGAAGGTAGACGCTCCATGAACGGCGAGATGGCCATGAAGAAGGCCGATGGAAGAACAGCTGATATGGTCAGTGAGAAGAGCAGCAGAACTCGAATGGAACACACATTGCACAAAGGGCATGCAGAATCCATGATGCAGATCTGACGTTGACTCTGCTGGCGGCGGCTCTCACCCTCAGGCCTCATGCACATGTATAGTGTTCACATCCTCTAACCGTCCTTATGCATATATGACTGCAGGCGTCAGATAATTGGAAAGCTTGTCAGGCATCCGCTTCACGAATGTTTTCATTTTGCTGCTGCTCAGACGAGCCGTCAGAATTTATCACACGATCCTATGGACTCGTTACGGGTCCGAACCTCGTTGCGAGGCTGATTTCCAACCCCTGGTCCTTTGCCGCGAGGCGTTGAGGGAGTCTGGCAAGCCCCTGTATCAGCTGGCAGCCCTCGTCCGGCTTCCGGGGAGCTGCCGTGATATACATGGATCGATAGACCAGATGGCCCGCCTCGCGACATACGCATTGCGCGCAATATAGACAGGCTGCGCTGGCAGACGGCTTTTTATCGCCCGTCGCCCACCTTCTTTTCGCACTCGCCTCTAACACCGTCCGGAAACAACGTCAACAGCATGTCAGACTTCGAGGTAAGCGTCTGGAACTCCTATCCGCGCTGTAGACCCCCTCAAAGTGCTTGTCTTCTCCGCTAGGAAACGTCCTCTGCCAATCGCCTGGGAATGCGCCGTCTAATGGAGCGGCTATCTACGATCGAATCTTATATAGAGGACGTGTACGAGCTCCGAACCGCGCTCGACAGAAGCTCGCTCGAGGCGTCCGAGAATTTCGGTCGCATCCGAACTACTCTTCGCGGGGCGGACCATCGCGCTCAGCTAGTAGAGGAGAGGGTACGGGCAGTAGAGTTGCGACTTTGGAGAGTCAGCGTGAGTGCGTCGATGTGCTATCGCGAGGACGGTACTAACGAGCGCCCCGCCCAGATCCTACTCACGGCCGCGTTTGCGATCCTTTTATCCCTTCTTATTGCTATCAGGTTGCGCTGGGTCGACGTTCTGTAAACACTTTTCATATGAGCCCAAATCTGCTGCAACATGTGCTGTAACATGACTCGCCATACTATTGCTTCTTTCCATACCTTGTCCTGTTGTCTTCATTGCTAGTTCGATGCAATCATTTCACTCTGATGAGAATCAGGACCGATTAGAGGCGCGCACATACGTGACTAGGAGCAAGTCGAACGTAGAAGCTCGGAAGTATGGCTGGCGGGTGCATCTGAAAAAAGTTAAATTTTTATAGCAAGGGGTCCAATTATCTGGACTATGGTAGCTATGGAATGAGTGGTCAACTATGTAGGGTTCCATAGCAACCATAGCAGCCATAGATAGCCATGTTAATTCCATATGTTCCATAGGTTCTAGTCAAGTGTTCATAGTACACATAGCATATATATTGCATGCTTTATGCTATGGAATCTATATGAACAACATAGTGATGTTTACAAGATTTTTCAATCTACAAAGAACAAGCAGAGAACACAAAAAAATGCTTATGATATTGTCATAGTAGTACATAAACATTGATATGGAGGTACAACACAGGCACGAAAAGGGCACGAGGGCGGGCGGGCCGAGCTAGGGCACGACGCCGGCGCGGGGGGCATGACACCGGCAGTGCGAATAGGGCATGACGGGCGCGCGAGGCGGGCGATGGCGGCACAAGGGCCGACAGGGGCGCGGAGGTCGCGACGGGACGACAGGCGCGACGGCACGAAGGCGGCGACAGGCGCGGAGGCGCCAAACGTGCGCGGGGCGCGACGGCGGCGCGAGCGGCGTGACGGGCGCGCGACGGGGCACGACGAACGCGCGAGGGGCGGGAGGGGCGAGAGGGGCGGGAGGGGCGGGAGGGGCGAGAGGGGCGAGAGGGGCATGGAGGTGGCGACAGCACAACGGACGGGACGGCGCGAGGGGCGTGACAGACGCGCGAGGGGCGCGACGGACGCGCGACGGCCGAGAGGGGCGTGGAGGTGGCGACGGCAGGACAGACGGGACGGCACGAAGGCGGCGACAGGCGCGAAGGCGCCAGGCGCGTGATCGGCGTGCGCGGGGCGCGATGGACGCGCGACGGGCGCGAGGGCTGCGCGTGAGCCGAGAGGGGCGTGGAGGTGGCGACGGTGCAAGCGGTGTGACGGGCGTGATGGGCGTGCAACGGGCGCGACGGCGGCGGGAGGGGCGAGAGGGGCGACGCGGCGAAGGCACGACAGCGCGACGGGCGCGACGGCACGACGGTACGACGGTACGACGGTACGACGGTACGACGGTACGACGGTACGACGGGCGTGACGGGCGCGATGGCCGAGAAGGGCGTGGAGGTGGCAACGGCATGACGGGCGCGACGATGCGAGCGGCGTGACGGGCGTGCGACGGGCGCGACGGCGGCGGGAGGGCCGAGAGAGGTAAGGCGGCGATGGGCGCGATGGCTCGAGCGGCGCGAGGGGTGTGACGCGATGGGCGCGTGACAGTGCAACAGAGGGCGACGGGGGGAGACAGGGGCGAGGGGCGCGAAACGGGGGCGGCTGCAAGGCGGGAGGGGCACGAGAAGGGTGCGAGGGGTGGCACGGGCGTGACGGTGCGACAGCGCGACGGCGCGACGACGCGACGACAACGTGGCGAGGGGGAGAGGAGCGTGACAGCGCAACAGCACGCGGGAACGAGGGCCCGATGGCCCGATGGCCCAACGAGGCGGGCGCGACGGCGCGACGGGAGGACGGGCGTGAGGACGGGTTGAAACGGGACCAGGAGCGCAACGGCGCGAGACGTGAGGGTGCGCGGGCCCACGGGCACGACGCGACGAGAAGGGCGCGATGAAGAGGGCGCGGTGAGGGTGCGAGACCGGCGTGAAACCGGCCAGATGGTACAAAGAGGGCGCGAGGGGCGGGCGGGCGCAGAGACGGTGCGACGACGACGGCGCGAAGATGGGCGATGGCGCGAAAAGGGTGTGAGGGTCGCTCCAGCGCGACGGCGGCGCGAGAAGGCCGGGGTCTGGGCACACAAGGGGGCGCAGACACGAGAGGAGAGAGAGGCGGGAGGGCACGCGTGGAGGCGTGAGCGGGCGAGGAAGAACGTGGGCGCGAGGGATGATGAGTGGGTACGCAGCGAAGGGCGTGGCACTGGGTTCATGGAAGGGCGACGCTGTCAGTTATCGTGCACGCTGCGATACGCTAGGTGCCACGTACCTGCTGCCTATTCCCTCGCCGTCTCCATGGCGATGTCGTCGTCGTTGACACCTGCGTGCGTGCGTGCTGGCGGCCGATGGGCTACTTGCGTGCATGCGCTTCGAACGTGCAGGATGACGGGAAGGGAGACGGAGACGGAGAGAGAGACGGAGACAAGAGCGAGAGTAGGAGTTGAAGCCACAGGCGTCGGGAGTTGCCGGCCGCCGACGACTCCAATTCGAAAGACGCAGATTGCGAGCAAAATAAATACATGAAAATATATAATAAATTCAGGATCGCAGGAGACTGTTTTGAAGCTTCTCATGTAAAAGGAGGAGGAAATCTGACTCCAGCATCCCTCATAAACCATCGATATGTGCCTAGATTCCTGTCAGAATTTCCATTCTGCCACATCTGGACGGCGCGACTTGTGCTGCAAGTCGAGTGCCTGTCCGCATCTCATGCACAAAGACATGATTATTCTCCCTAGCTACATAAAATTTGGCATACATACATTAAACACTCCCTCCTACATACTCAAATATTTTCGTTATTTTTGAATCAATCTTTCGGCCTGTGTATTCGAATACATATATGGACTCGACGCGCGCTTTGGCCCGTGCGTGGGAAAGCTGGGTCAGCGCGTTGACACCCAACACACGTCGTTCTCCTTCCTTCTTTCCCTCATCCCACACCCCTCTCCGCCTTCCACCTTCTCCTCTTCTCCTCTTCTCTCCCCTCGTCTTCTCTATAACCGTGCCGTATCTCAGTAAGTCTTTCCCCTCGCATATGTACTACTGACATCGAGTCTATTAGCAGTGCTACGTGGCATCTTGGGCGTCGCCGCGCCCCTGCGCCTGCCCACCCTTCTTGCGCCGTCGCGCTGTCCTCGCGCCGTTACGCCTGTTCCGCGTGCTCTCCCCTGCACCTCCTCGCATCCTCCCATCTGCACCTCCTCCCATCTGCGCCTCCTCCCATCTGTGCCTCCTCCCATCTGTGCCTCCTTGTGCCGTCATCGACCCCGTATTGCGCCTGCACGCGCTCTTCGTGCTTGTCTTGCGTCGCCGTGTCCTCGTCACGGCGTTCTCATAATCGCGCTCCCTCATCATGCCCTTCTTGCGCTGACGCGCCAGTCTTTCGTAGTCGCGCCATTGTCCCGCATGTGCGTGCTCCTTATACACTCTTGCTCATCCGCACCTGCATCTTCATATCAGTGCCTGGGCTCCTCCGTTGTGTTCTTGTTCTAGGTATGCACTTCACTTCATGGCTTCTAACATCCTTCTTTGTTATGTTCATTCCTTCCATTCTGGTGAGTCTCTTTATACCTCTCCACTTCATTATCTAACTGAACTGCCTATTAGATTTATTGTTGTTTTCGTTTCAATGGTATGCAGCCTTTTTAATCTTTGGAGGTCTAACTGATATTCAACATAAACTTCACAGTCTACTGCTGCCATGTGGAGATATAGTTGTTGGTTTATCATGCTTGGGTTTGAAGTAGTTGCAGTCCAGCTGTTTTGTATATCTAGTGTAGCAATCAATAAAGTGGATTTCAATGTTTCTCTTGTTTGGATCTGAGATCATAGAAGCATCATATATATGACAGCTAGATGTGATGTATAGTTATTGGGGTCATTGTGTTGTATACATAGTTGTTGGTATTATTGTATTGCATGCATAGAGCATATAGTGTATAAAGCTTCTTGAACACCTATAGCAATCATAGTATAGTACCTTATTCCATAGCGGCCATAGCAATGTACCTTATTCCATAGCACTCCATAGCACTATCATAGTTGTGGTGGTAGTTCTATAGCCTATCAACAATTCTACATTGCTATGGTTGTTTATAGGCTATAGTACCTATGATGTCCTATATACCCATGTAAATTTTTTCTGATGTGCTGTGCGGAAACCCGTCACTCGGACTGGCAGGACAACAGGTTCAATGGGAAGCAATGCGATACAATTACAGGCTGCGATGAACTGCGTATCAACCAACAAAAGCTACAGACCGGCCTCGAAGCTTCCGAAGTTTCCTCGACTGGTTCGTCTGCTCTGTAGCCCTCAAGATCCAGCTGGGCTCCTGGTTTTGGCGGAAGGACAGCACCCTAGCTGCGTCCGCCGGGTGCACGGCCCCTTGATTGGCAAGCAGCCACTGGCCCTCGGTAAAAACCCACGTCTGCAGGACTCCATTCGTCACGTTCCTGTGAATGTACAGATCTCCAGTGTTGCAATCGATCCTGGGAGGAACTGCGAGGCTGGAATTTGAGGAGGAGACAAACCAAACCGTCTGCCCCGCCCCCGAAGAATACGGACGAGCTTGTCGGAACGGCGTGACGCCAGAAACGCTTGCATCGCCGATGGCGAGCACAGGTAATTCAGGAGGCGGTGAGCCACTGGTTGACGGCGCCGCGGTAGCACTCATCATCGAGCATCAGCAAACAGAAGATCCCATTGCAAGGCGCTCACTTTATGCTTCCAAGGATGGTCCTCACGGCCTGTGCTACATCCGCTCGCTTCGCCTTGTCTACTGCAAGGATGTCAAATTGGGACCAAAGCACGCTCTCCGCCATCGATGGATCCTTGTGGAGGTTCACAAGGGCACGAGAGATCGAAGGGATTGTCGGAGACGATGAGACCTGTCTGAGCGCTAAGATGACGGCCGAAACACCCTGCTGATTGTCTTGGGGGGGCTCCGAGCCGTCACGCCCGGCAGATGAAACGCCTGGCTCTGCAAAGTGAACCCTCTTACGACTAAATGACTTCCCCTAATCCGTACGTAGATGGAAGATTACCTTGGCTCCTGGGTGTGAGATGCATCGAGCGAATGAGATTGGTTCGACCTTCAATAACGGTGAATAAGACGACGGCCTCGAAAAAAGAGGGAGAGTGTCTACATCTGCGGTGTCTTGGTTCTGGCGACAAGGCGACCATCCTCATCCAGCTCATACAGTTGGGCGGGGAAACGCTTGCGTTGGATTGCCTTGGAGAGATCAGATGCCATCAGTGCTGTGGCAAGGTCGTAGGAACTCGTCCTACCTCGACGAAGCCAAGGGTAGGGTTTGAGCATGGTAAGTCGATGATGTTCAGAGAAGACGCCATGCCGACTAGCGCACAAGCCAGGCAGTTCAGTTTCACGGCGGTGGAAGTCGGGGGAAAGGGCGAAGAAAAGGCGCGATTTCACAGCCAAAGCATCCGGCGCTACATATCGCCATGCAGCCCGAGGGGGGCGTATCAGATGAGATCCTCCGAACGTGGACCTCTGGGCTTGTGCGTGATTGACTGAGCTATATGAGGAAGGACTTCCCCGACGCTTACTACGGGCATATCAGGCCCTACATCTAGAACTGTACGTGGCAATGCATGGAAAAAGATATCAGAAGCAGAATTCCGCACGGAAGGTAAGAGAACACACGGCAACGTCGAGGCGGGAGTACTTACTTATCAGATGCCTTACATTCACCGTCACGTCCACCTTCACCCCGGTCTTGCCACAATGTTTGATCACTATCATGCAAAAGGACCCTGTCCAATTCCGGCCAGATTCGTTATCTTCCATCGCGAGATCAGCACCACCACGCGTAAGCCTATACCTCTCCCAACAGTGGAGGCCGTGGCAATCCGTTCGAGCCTCTCATATACAGTACATGCAGCAAACAGGGGAGGTCTTGGTCGCGGAGGCACTTCTGGCGCTGGCTGAGCCAGTCATTTCACACGTGATAACGTGACTGGTTGCATGTCTTCTGATAATGTGTTTCAACTCCGCCCTATGGGTTCTCTCGGGGACCCACAGACGCCTACAGACGGCCGCATTCGAAGCCTACCGCGCGGCTCCGGTGCTGTACGATGCATGTGCTCAGTTGAATACATATGTCACTCTGCCCATATATTATCAAAAACAAATGCTTCAAAAGGACGAAGATAACTAAATCATACGGCCTGGTAATATTACATACGCAAGAAAGTTTTTGAAAATCATACTATCAAACCATCCAATTGCTGATGTGGTCTACTTCCGAGCGACGGGAGCCAAGAGAAAGTCGGTGCTGACGTTTGATAGGAGGAAGGAAAGGAAGGCGCAGGCGACGAAACATCCAAAGGCGGTGTTCCACTATCATGAATCCATGAGCTACCGTACACGTGGGAGCTGGGGGCGTACTTACTTGACCCACGTATGACGCCCTGGCTGCCTCGCTGGTAAGCTGCACGAGCTGAGCACTGATCGAATGCAAGCGCGTATTGACCACTGCGATGTCATGGCGGATAGACGTCAGCGCTAACTGGTGCTCAGAAAGAAGCCTCTCTGTACGGCTCTCAAGAGAGCGCAAGTCCTGCATTGCTCGCAAGGCGTCCGAAGCCTGATGCCCTATCGCGAGGGTTCTCTCCAGCGTCTCCATAGAGTCGAGCTCGAGCGCCCGCAGGCGTAGGGAAATCCCTGGAACAGAGACTTGCCCAGACCGACTGACTCGATCATATGGAGGAGGAGCAGCCGCCGACGCGTTGCCTGAACCGGCAATGAAACGAGGGATCTCGCCGCGAAGTATGCCCCTGCGAGGCGCATTGTGGCCTAGAATGCTACAGTCAGACGCGCACAATCTAACGTGAGGATATTCACCTTCTCCGGCAGCTCCGACATGAGCATGGATGGGCGGACCATCGGCATTGGGTATGGCGCAGCGGAGTGGTTCGGCGTCATTCACCCCCGGAAGGAAGTGAAAAACTCCATGCGTAGGGCACCAGCCGCGAAGCTACCAGTAAACGTGAGAAGGCTGCAACGTATACGGAGAAATATGTGCACATTCGTAAATTCCTCCTCCTCAGATGGGCTAAGCAGCGGCGGGTAGCGCGCCTGCAACAGAACAGGTCAGTAGGATAGACACGGTTACAGAGGCCACGTACTTCAGAGGAAGGGCCATCGCTGGAAGGACGGCCCTCACGGGGAGGGCGGTCGCTGGGAGGAGCCGTATCGCTGCGACTAGAGGGACGGCGGTCGCTGGGTTGGCTGCGAGTATTGTCCATGTGAAATGTAGACTGGAAGAGAATGCTGGGCGCTCACAGGTCTCGCAATCGTCGGGTATGTATACGTCCTGAGAACAAACACGAGGAGGAAGTGTGTTGTTCGTGCCCTTCACAGATAGATGAAAACGTTCCCGAGTGGCAGCTTCTGCAAGCCGTGGTGGACGTGTCAGGATACACTATCTTCCAAGCGCAGGGTACCTAGCGATCGAAGTGTGTTCTATGGAAACATTTGGATTTAGACCGTCTCGAGGCAAGACGCGGGAAACACACAGTAGTCGCAAGGCCTTCCTTTCCTGTGGAATGGCTCGGGCGTGTGTGCGCCGAGCTCGAGCCGCCGCGCGGGAAGGCACGCATGCCGACTGATTGTTGAGGCTAAGACGCGAGCGGCGCCAGGCTTTCCGACTTCACTGCTGCTCAGCGCTTTCGTGCACATGCCAGCGTCCGGCGTCTCACTCGAGCTCTCTGCAAGCAGTCATCCTATTTGCTGCGGCTGGTAAGTGCGCCATAAAAACAGCCTCGCATGATTATACCCCCGTCATATTTTGTACATGTACATAGCTGAGAGCGCTGCCCTTCAATAACTCCCAGCCCATTTACGGAACGCGCCCACGTATTCACTGAGAACAAGGTCAAGGGACTTTGATGCACGGTGGCATGTTGATATGCAGGTCGCGGGCCAAGAGGTAGCGTGCAACGAATCTGGTGTAAGGGAGTGCAGTTAGCTATCGAGGAGGCATTCTAACGTTGCGAAAGCCACGAACTCAAGGACAGCCCGATCAGCTCTGCGAACGTTGTAAGCCTTCTTCCGATAGTGCACAAGGGTACCAAGGCACAGAACGGACACCTCCCCGCGCCATATAAAATGAGGAAATCGTCTCCTCATTCCTTGGTTCACCGTTGCCTGTGGGTCGAACCACCCCGAAACAAGGAACCTCTCGCATTGGACCGTGACGTAGCAATCGTGCACGCGTGGTTTGGGTGTGAAGTCGATGACGAAAGATTCTTCGACGTCGATGTATGGCGGGGCCTTGCGAGAGTCGTCGGACAGAGAATGAAGTGCGTCGAATTCGTAGATCTGGCGCTTGTCAGAGCAGAAGCCCCAGAGGTAACCCTTCACGGACAACATCTCTCGCTCCTGAACAGGCTCGTCACTTCATGTCGCGCTTGAACTAGTAACGACTCACATATGTGGCAGGGAGTCTGCGGAGAGATACCATGGACGAAATACAGGATGAGCGGTGTGGGATCTGGATGGTGAGTGCTACAGCAACGGTCTCTGCCTGTTGCAGACAATTAAATGTTTGCAGGCGGACACGAGGGTATGGCGTGTCTCTTGCTGTGATCTTGAGCCGGTATACACGCCAGGCGTGCGTTGACGGGATCCAGAACTACGATGACCACGCGCTGAATTCGAGGCTGATCCTGAATGAGCGGCAGATAGGAACTGTATGCGTAGATGGAACCGAGAGATCCTGTTACGACTAGCAGAGACATTGAACAACGCGTGGCTACTACTTGACGTGACATCCATCCTTCGTACAGCCGCCGACCAGCCAAAGCCAGATCATCTGAACAGAACTACCGCGAGAAGGCACAAAGCAAGTGCCAGAGCTGCCGCTAACTGCACCTACATAGTGCGTCAGGCATCCGAGCGAGTGCTGAGGCTGAGGGATGCTCTTACCGCCATGCCACGAAGAGACCGGATGTCGGCATTCAGCTCCTCGAAGCGACCAATAACGCCAGCGACGCGCTGCTCGTTCTCGTGAAAGAGATATGCAAAATGATCGTGCATCCCTTCTGCTCTGTTCTCAACGCCATCGACTCGCAAGAAAAGGTGATCCGTTTGGCTAGCGTTATCGTCTACTTTGCGGCTCAGGTCATTGAAGGCCTCGATGGGCAAGAAGGGCGGT
>NSJX01000022.1:394395-410832 GCA_002286715.1 Dentipellis sp. KUC8613 | reverse complement strand
CCACAGCTCGCTTCATTGCCTCCATTATCATACTGTTTTTGGTGCTGCTAGAAAGAGGAAAAGGGTCTTCCGTACAAACCATGACTCGCAGGATACGCCTTCCGAGGATGCACATGTTTCCGGCAGAATCACCAAAGTAACCAGTGATGTCTTGAATCGTCCAAGCACCAGTTTTGAGAGGTCCTCCTCTGAAGCCGCTGCCACGGGTCCTTTCCTTTCTACTTCAATGCAATCAGTGACGACATACCTCCATCAGAAAGAACAGATGTCGGTGATGTAAGTACGTACGGCAGCTTGCCATCTCTATCCTTTCTCGTTATCTCAACAGGCTGATGTATGTGATTGGTTAGCAATTAGGCAGGCATGTCTGTTTGAGGTGGTACCTTTGCGCCATTGAAGCCTCTGTTACGTTTCGTGACGTTACCTTCTTCCTCTTCCTCATCGTTGTCGCCGTCTTCTTCCTCTTCATTCGAACCACTTTCATCGCTCTCACTGCCCGCCTGGCCAGCCTCTCCACCGCTCTCAGAAGCTGCAGTTACCCAGTGAGTGTGACGGTCTCCTACAAAGAGATGATACTCACGATCACTTTCTTCGTCTTCTACTTTCTCTCCATCCCTAATAGCTTCCTCCTCTTCATCAACTGTACTATGGCCATCGACGGGAGCTCCATCTACGTGCTGAACATCGTTGTTAGTGTTGGAGTCATGCTTGCCATTCTTGGAGGGATTCTTGGAGTCTTGATCCAGTTCCGTTCGCATCATCTCGAGGGTACGTTTTGAGATTTCTGAGAAATGAATGAATGAATGAGCTAATACCTCGCAGAGAGGCGTCTTATGATGGCCAACCAGGCCTTAGTAGCAAATGCTCGCTCACCGAGCTCCAGTTCCTTCTCTTCTGCTTGAGTGCGTGCTTTCTTTTTCCCTTTCGTCTGAGGCTTAGTCTTCTGTGATTCGTCAACCTTCACCTCCTCCTCCTCGTCCTCCTCGTCATCGGTATCCCTAGCAGCCGCCGTACGCTTACTACCTGCTCCCTTTTTCTGCTTGCCCTTCTTAGCTTCCGAGTCAGAGACCTGACATGCGGTGTGGAACCGGTAGAGGAAAGGTGAGAGCTATACAGTATAAGCCAGGAGAGACGACTAACCTTGTCCGCTTTTCTTCCTTTACTTCGGGTTGACGGTGGCGGTGTGTCTTTGGCAGGTGCCTTCTTGGGTTTCCCTCTAGACGAAGCCATTCCGGGGGGGGGAGGAAACTACGAAAGGACTGAGGAGACGAGGACAGGAAGAGGAAAGACAGGCGTACAGAGAGGGAAGGAAACCGTTACCAAGGATCCCTCTCGCCACCGCCAGGACGCCCTTCGCTTATTTTGCTTACTACAGTTGCTGATGCCCAATTATTAAGAAATATCTACCGCCTGAACAACTGTAAAGTAAGAGACATGACAATGTGCAGATGAACAGGCCAACTGAGAGAAAATAGTGGAGGTAGAAGCGGGAAGCTGGGTGAAATTAAAATCAATCATACTAAGACTGAGTCAGACCAGAAGTTGCGATGCGTATTCCAATGATCTATCTCTCTATCTGTGTGGAAAACAAAAGAAGCTCGCTGCCCCGAGTAGTGTAAGTTGAAGTGAGTTGTACGAAACGACTGGAAAACTATGAAATCGCCACTTTGTAACTCAATAGTCAGTCCCTGCTCATAAAACACCAGAGCCCCGTCCTTGAATTCGCCGATTGGTAAGACAAGACAGTACGTCTTGTCTTTAGAATCGCGATGGCCCTTGGTACTTACATTGAGGTTGACCACAAATCCTAAGAAAGGATGAACTGGAGACAGGGCGTTACCCGGTAGGAACTGGGCGTCCATGGACAAGAGCTCGTACTCCCGCGGTAGTTTGTCCTGCAGCTGGTCGAGGTTGAGCGGTTGCCAGAATAACCGACACTGCACGTACTTACCTCCTGCTCTATCCACTGAAATACTTCCTCAAATATGATCTTCATCTCTTCCAAAAGCTCTGCATGTTTCTTTGCATCGGCAGATAGGTAAGGAGTCATTTGAGAATAGTTGGTCCTAGAAGCACCCTCTTTTCTTAAGAATAGAGGGTGAACATTCTCGGGCGCATTTCTTCCCTTTAGAAAACCCCAAATTTGTAGGTCAGTGAGCGCGGAAAGGGACAGGGGACAGGCAACTGACAGACGTGACCGAGCGGTTATACCAAGAGAAATGAAAGGCGTCAAAGTTGGGATTATTTTCCTTCTCTGTATCACAGTCGTGTAGCTTGAAGCAGGCATGCACATTTGACAGAAGCCTTGCTCGCATACCGGGCGGCATAGAGGTATTGATGAAAGCCATGAGGGTTCCGTCGTAGTTGTTGAGCCGTAGATTCTGCCTGGGATGAAACCAACCAGACCAGCGACATCAGATAACAGCGAAGAAAGACAAAAGAACAACTCATACTCTATAATGTCACTAGAGAAGCCAATATACGACTTCTCGTCTTTCTTGACTCCTTCAGTAAAGTGGTTAAGGAGCTGCAGAAGCTGTTAGATTCGAAGAGATCAAACTTAGAAGACGTGTACTCACCTTGTCCTGAAGATCACGCACAGAACTTGCTCTGACGTGAGACTCCAAGCTTCTCTTTGCATGTTGCCTATGCCTTTGTGTCCATTGATAGTTTGCTTCGTGATCACTGGAAGTCACGCCTTTCATGTTTTGAGGATGATCCTGCTGAAAGGAAGTGGTGATGGTGGTCCCAGCAACTGGGCAGGAGACTTGAGCTGGCCCTCCCGGTGTAGGCGCAGTGACGACAGGCCTACAAGCTCCACCGGGAACACCAGGACCGATAAGATAACCTGAGTTCGACCGCACAGCTGGCAAAAAAGGGCGATTTGGAAATCCAGAAGCAGGTGTCGCCGGCGTGGAAGGCATTGAGAGGCTCCATGCTGTTGCATCTCTAGGTAACAACACAAAGGAATTCAAGGGAATCTGACCGAGAAATGTGTCGGACTGAGGCAGGTTAGACGCCATCATAGGAGAGACCGGGGCCCCTGGAAGCAGGGCAGAAAGATCCAAGGGTAGAGAGTACTGTAAGTAATCCACTGCAGGAATGATCTTTGAACGTATAGCCACTCCAGAACTTCTTCTGTCTGAATGCAGAGGAGGCTGACGCAAATGTTGACATACGATGGAAAAGGCGTCGGGATCCAGGACGGACATTTTGTTCCGCAATCCCATCCCTGCTATAAGGACTAGGCAATATATAGACCCTGTAATTTGTTTGTGGACCATCAGTGTTGCAAGAATTCAGGAATTGTGCAGCTACTCACCAGCAGCGGCAAGAGCCAGGTATCGGCTCCCTCGAGAAATCCATCCCTGAAATGTGCGGTAGGCAACACGAGACCCGAACTCTTCCCACAGGTCCTTCCTGGTTCTACCGCTGAACGCTTTCTCAAGCCTGTAAAGGAGTTATAGAAGGTGACAACGGAGACAATAAGAAAGACTCGTACTCTGCTACAGCAATCACAAGGCGTATTCCTTTCATCATAATCATGAAAGCCACTCCTGAGTTATGGGACTCCACCTCTCGGTACTGGCTCAGAGCTTCCTGAAAGTTGACAACCGTACTGAGGGAGGAGGAAGATGAAGGAGAAGTGGCTTGTCTTCCAATAAGTTCCTCACTGACAGCCTTTGCCCACCGGTGCAGGGCCGTGAAGTTTATCCCTGAGCCTCCAGAACTCTGCCGCGGTCCTCCGGTTTCCTCATCCGAATTCCAACTTGCCATCTGAGCCAAGAACATGTGGGCGTTGGAGTTATTACGAGCAGCAGGAGCGGCATTGATTGCCCAAGCACCTGCCCCAGCATTCCTACCTCCTCTATTGCAGCTTGAATTACTGCGACGCCGACGCCGACGCCGACGCCCCTGTGCGCTTCCTGCCCCTTCGGAACTACTGCCCCTGCCGTCACCATTACCGTCACCGTCACCCCTACGACGCCGACGAGGGCGCTCTTCACTGGTGCTGCTTCCCCGGCGCCGGCGACGACGACGACCTCGGGGAGGGTCGTCCTCCCTTTCCGGACGATATTCAATGTCTTCTTCGTTTTCAGGAAGGCCATCGCAGCAGTCAACGCCATTGTCACTGTTGTAGGCCTCCAGAAGGCCCTCAGATACCTGTGGTATGTGCGGAGGGGTCAGCTCTCCCTCGAGCCAGGCCTCCTTGCCGTCCATTAAGCTACCTGAAGAAGGAGGCGTAATGTTAACGACCCTAGCCGAGCAAAGCCAAGATCTCTGAGACTTACACTCTGCCAAGAAAGCCAGCCCTTCCACTACTGGCAGCAGTTGCTGCCATTCTTCTGCTTCTAAACGCCATCGTAGGCGAAGAAATGCGTGAACACTTTCCTCTACCAGAAAAGTAGGAACGGCGAGCTCCTTAGGCCTGGATTTCCCGCCGTACATATTGCTTCCGGTCAAAGACGACGGGAGTAGCGTCCTGATCAGATGCCTAGTAAAGCACACAGGATGTAAAACATATCAGAAGACGGAAGTGTGGTAGAAGAGAATGACACCCGCCCTTACCTGTGCTGTCCCGCCGCGTCTCGTGCGCACTCGTTCCCACCTAGCCCGTTCCCGGTTACCTGCTGAGAACAATAAGTAAGCACTAGCATCGAAAGCAGCGTACTGGATACTCACTTCGGGACTGGAGGACGCAAAGAGAACACAAGAAACTACACGACGCGACGCGTCGCGACACGAACAGAACGCTAGGCGCTCGCGGCGCGGAGGCAGCGGAACGGGATGAGGCCCAGCGCGCATTCCCACGCTCTACCCTCTACTGTGTAAAGTCCAATTTTATTCTACTCAACACTGTAGCTACACGGTCATCGAAAGCTGACGTTGAAAACCCTGGCCACCCCCTACCCAAGCTACAGTACCGACATAACTGCAGACTCGGCAGTGACGACGACCCGCAACGGCAGACGGGAGTGCGCGCGCGTCCTCGCCGTAGGCTGTGAGCCGCTGGAGGAAGTCCGTGGGGCACTCCGACGGCGGCGGCACGGACAGGTGGATGAACTGCGGTGAGTTGGTCTGGGGGAGCATCGCGGAGGCGGCGGAGACGGTGGCGGAGGCAGCGCAGAGGGCCGCGGAGGCGGCGGAGAGGGCGTCGACGGCGCGTGGAGGCGGCAGAGGCCGCGGAGACGGCCGCAGAGACGGCGGGGAGGGCGGCGGAGGCGGCGCGGACGGCGGGGAGGGCGCGGACGGCGCGTGGAGGCGTTGGAGAGGGCGCAGAGGGCGCGTGGACGGCAGTGCAGAAGGCGGCGGAGGCGGCGGAGACGGCGGGGAGGGCGCGGACGGCGCGGACGGCACGTGGAGGCGTTGGAGAGCGCGCAGAGGGCGCGTCGACGGCGCGGACGGCGCGTCGACGGCGCGGACGGCGCGTCGACGGCGCGTGGAGGCGGCAGAGGCCGCGGAGACGGCCGCAGAGACGGCGGGGAGGGCGGCGGAGGCGGCGCGGACGGCGGGGAGGGCGCGGACGGCGCGTGGAGGCGTTGGAGAGGGCGCAGAGGGCGCGGAGACGGCGGTGCCGGCGGCGGCGGCGGCGGGGAGGACGGCGGAGAGGGCGGGGACGGCGGGGAGGGCGCGGACGGCGCGCGGAGGCGTTGCAGAGGGCGCAGAGGGCGGGTCGAGGGCGCGGACGGCACGTCGACGGCACGTGGAGGCAGCAGAGGCAGGGGAGACGGCGGCGGAGACGGCGCAGAGGGCGTGGACGGCGCGGACGGCGCGTGGAGGCAGCGCAGAAGGCGGCGGAGGCGGCGGAGACGGCGGGGAGGGCGCGGACGGCGCGTTGGAGAGCGCGCAGAGGGCGGGTCGAGGGCGCGTACCGCCGGGCGCGTCGACGGCGCGTGGAGGCGGCGGAGGCGGCGGGGGGCACTCTGCATGCGCACGCTCAGCGAAGGCTGGTTTGGAGACGCCCAGACAAGGTTCGAAGCGACCGTTTGCGGAAGCGCCTGCTGCTGCTGCTGCTGCGCGCTCGGGAGCGTGAAGGGGCATTGGAGGCCATGCCGTCGTGAGATCCTGACCGAGTCACCCGGCTGCTGGTGTTAGACAGCAGGGGTGAGATATTTGCATGGGGTGGCGGGTGTGCGGGGAGCCGAGGCAGAATGGTTGGGTGAGCGCGTGAGGAAGAGGGTGTGGTGACAGGCGGCGAGACGAAGGCTGAGGTATGCTGACGGTGGATGCAGGTTGTCGGCGCATGAGATGAGTTCATGAAAAGAAAACGTAGAGACATGCGACGTACCTCTGAATCCTTTCCCACATTCCATCTACATAATCTCTCTTGGCACTATGGATCGCTGAATACTGAATTCGCAAGCGATGCGATGCTGGGGACGACATTCTGGTAGCCTTCACAGCATACGTTCGGAGCGAAGGGTAAGTGCCGGCGCCAGTTGAAGCAAAAGGACATTGCGTACCTTTCAATATGAACGACTGCGCGCCGCCTTCGTGATCGCTTGCCGGTGTGGGTGTCCTGATGGGCCTCTGACTACATCTGCATGGCGTGAGGGTGGTTCAGACGATGACCAGAAGGAATCCTGACCTTCTTTGTCTTCGTGAGGGAGTTGTCATCGTCGACTTTGCTGATCGAGATGAATGACATGCGAACCATGTGCGGAATGAAGGATGGCATGGGACGAGGGGACAAGCCTAGTACCGACTGCAAACTTACAAGTCAAGATCGATAGTCAATGGGCCGGCCGCTCTCGGCTCGATCCCAGGGTGTCCAAAAAAGTTACCATATCCGGTATACGGATTGGCACCCTGCAAGACGCCCTGCGGACGCGTTTACTGTCGTTATTGATCTCGACAAGTACTCTCAACACGCCGCTACCCGTCCCCTCTCAATGCACGCTCACCGTGCCTGTCCGCACGAAGTACATTCCTATAACCGTGCTACTTCCAACTCTACTCCCATAAGACTCAACGGCCTCTTCTGTGTTCGAGCAAAGTAGGTCCTTCGCCGTTCTTGGTGTATTAAACCTGATTTCAATGTCTCGTGCACTGCGATCTGCAGATGGATATGTTCTTTAGGATCAACACATCGTCTACTACGCCGTTTTTGCAACTCGCATTGCCAGTCTAATCGCCCCAGCCGGCATGATCTCGAAAGAGACTTACGACGTCGTGTGCGCTAATGCCGAGACCCTCGACTCTGCCATTGTCTATGAGCGGGATTTCCAATACCATCCGTCTGTGTCTATCTTTTCCCATCATTCCATGTCCATCGTCGAGGGAGGAAACACGGTATGTTCGACCAGTCAACAGTCCTCGCGCACGACGTTCATACTGACGCGATCCCCACCAAATCGCCTTCTGCACGCCGATCTTCCCCGCCGTCTTCGCCGTCTCCGCTGCCCCCGCTGCCCCCGCTACCTCCACGTGCCGCCGACGCGCCGTACGCGCCCTCGACCCGCCCTCTGCGCCCTCTCCAACGCCTCCACGCGCCATCCGCGCCGTCCACGCCCTCCCCGCCGTCTCCGCCGCCGTCTGCGCGGCCTCTGCCGCCTCCACGCACCGTCCACGCGCCGTCCACGCCGTCCACGCCCTCTCCAACGCCTCCATGCGCCCTCCGCGCCCTCCCCGCCGTCCGCGCCCTCGACGCGCCGTCTCCGCCGCCTCCGCCGCCCTCTGCACTGCCTCCGCCGCCCTCCCCGCCGTCTCCGCCGCCGTCTCCGCGGCCTCTGCCGCCTCCACGCGCCGTCCACGCGCCGTCCACGCCCTCCGCGCCCTCTCCAACGCCCTCCCCGCCGTCTCCGCCGCCGTCTCCGCCGCCGTCTGCGCGGCCTCTGCCGCCTCCACGCACCGTCCACGCGCCGTCCACGCCCTCCGCGCCCTCTCCAACGCCTCCACGCGCCATCCGCGCCCTCCGCGCCCTCCCCGCCGCCTCCGCCGCCCTCCCCGCCGTCTCCGCCGCCTCCGCCGCCCTCTGCACTGCCTCTGCCGCCGTCTCCGCTGCCTCTGCTGCCTCCACGCGCTGTCGGCGCCCTCTCCGCCACCTCCACCGCCTCCACGTGCCGTCCACGCGCCGTCTGCGCCGTCCACGCGCCGTCCGCGCCCTCGACGCCGTCCACGCGCCGTCCGCGCCCTCGACGCGCCCCTCTGCGCTGCCTCCGCCGCCGTCTCCGCTGCCTCTGCCGCCGTAAATCGCCTTCTGCACGCCGTTCGTGGGTGCTGGATGGACCCTCCAAGTCAAGGATGCGCTTCTCGAGAGCCTTGATGTCCTCCTCAATAGAGCCCGCCTTCTCCTGCAGCTCCTTGAGCTCTTGGCTCACGGCGTCGATCTCGCCTTCAAGTGCAGTGATCCGAGCAACGTCCGTGGCGTCTGGTTTGCTTCGGGCTCTGAGGGCAGAATTAGCGGCGACAGGGTATCACGAACAAGAGAAATGCATACTTCAGCTTGCGCACGACAATGCGATGCGCGAATGCGCGAAGACCATCGCAGAATCTCCCCCGCCGCTCTCGTTGGCACCCGGAACCCCGAGATGGAGATGCCGATGTGAGGAAGGGACCACAGGGTCTCTGGATCTCTTGTGAGTCATTCCGCCCTGGTATTGACGGGCGTTTGTTGACATTTGTTCGAGAGGGAAGTATGTGGAGTCCAGTGGGGAAGGGTCGCTGTTCTCCCCTGACCGGGTTCCCGTTCTTGAGTGTATACTTTTGCAGACAGTAGTGCAGATGTCTGTTCATTTACAGTTAGCATAGTAGAGTACAATGTATAAGAATAAATTTAAAGAGAATTAGGCTCAGTAACGGAGGGCCTTGAGCGGAAGAGATGCGGCCTGGCGCAACTTCCCACGCTCTCGGACTTCCGATCCTTACCTCTGCTGCGCGGTACGACGTTCTACTTACTTTCCGCCTCTCTACACTTTTTTCCTTCCACTACAAGACTTTGGTAGGTCGCTGTATCACCTTTCTGGTGTCCACTAAGACTGTCATTGACTAGGATTCAGAGAATACATGGTCACCGCTGTAACACAAGCTGGGAAAGGCTCAGGACTGCTCCGCACTCGGCCTCCAGTGGAAAGGACTGCAAAGGAGAAGGCAAAGATGGCGAGGAGAAATGAGAGACGTCGCAGGTGAGATTCTTTTTCTTGCTGCTACGTCCCTTCAGTCAAACAAAGGCCCAGCGTCTACCGTCAGAATAGATGGAATAACGGTACAGCTATCAAGGTGGAGACGCCGGAGAGCTACCGGCAAGCCCAGAGCCGACGAACATCCCTACCACTTTCCGCTATCTCCCATTCTCTTCTGAGGACGGAGACGATCTTGGAGCTGCCTGCATCGGTGTCAAATCACATACAGCGTCGTCTCGACTCCCTGCGCACCTGGCTTCAGGAGTCGGGCACCCTTTGGCTCTGGGATAGCTCCGAGATTCAAGAAGCTCAACTTGGCTTTCAGCTGACACAAAGGCAGAATATCATGAAGATTCTCAAGGCTAATAATGCAAAGTCTTACAAGCAGGTGCAGGACTCCGAGTCGACGTTCAACAAGCACTATGCCTCTGGGATATCTGTGTTGAAGGATGTCGAACACTGTCTGAGGAATCCAAAGCTCACTGCTCGGCAACGAACCTGGTTCCACGACGAGGTGATCTCACGGTTCCGAGAGATAGTGTATGTGGTCAAAATGTGGAGTTGCGTGGTCAGATCGGAGCTCATCTCGTTCAGAGATCGAGGAGGCCCTCAGGTCCGCCGCACATTAAAAGAGGTCAGCAACTTTGTCGGTGTCTTGCTCATCTTCTGACGCAGATTGTCAGACACTACGGCAAGAGTTCACAGACGGCAACTACGTTGTGTCTCTTCTTGAAGGGGGAAGAAGTGTGTTGCAGTGTACAAAGGTTGACGTTGAGCACCTCTTCCCGGGACAGATGCTTAACGACACAATCATAACCTACTTCTCACGCAAGTGGTCCCAACCCTTTCCCGAAGTTCTGGTATTGGGAACAGAGTATATGTCTTGCCGGCTAAGGAGAATTCCTGTGGAAGACTCAGCGGTCAAAAAAGCTCTCTCTTATCACAGCCTGCAGGTGCGACGTTGCTTTGTACCTTTTCTGACTAACACTTACTCAATCTTCTTCTTAGACAGTAGAAGGACGGGAGATGATTCCATGGAAGAAGATCCTTGTGCCCATTCATCTCCCGGAAGATAGTCACTGGGTACTGGCCGTTATAGATTTTGATGCCCGTTCAGTGACTGTGTACGACAGCCTTCAGAGTACATACAAGAACAATGTCAACAAAATTGGGCGGAGCAGAAGGCATTGGAAGATTCTGAACCGCGTGGCTTGGCTGGCGTTGGCTCTTCTGAAGAAGGTCGACGAAAATCGAAATCAAGAACCTCGTCGTGTTCTTCAAGGATGGAACCTTGAGCCACATGGTTTGGTGAGTGCCAGTACATGCACTACAGCACAGAAGTTGATTGTATTCCACTTCTGCAGTGTCCGTGGCAATCTAACAACTTTGACTGTGGTGTCTTTGTCTTGCTGTTCATACAGCACTTCCTTCACGGCGGTCTGTATTCTCCAGGTGTTCCCGCTGATTTCTCTTTCACATTAGAGGGGAAGCCAAGGAGTCTGGAAGGTGTTCGACTGGTTTTGGTAGAGGAACTACGTCGAGACAGGAAGTGCGGTTTCCACATGCAGACGGTGGAGGGCTCCTCTCCGTGGTTGCCAGGGAAGGCAGCGGGAGATACTGTAGGGGAGGTGGTGGAGCTGGACTCTGATTCTGAAGTTGAGATTGTGGTGGATTCAGACGTGGAACTGTTAGAGTAAATAATCTGCATTTTGTCTCCTTCCCGGTACAAGACCGACCGGAAAGCACCGGGCCGATGTAAGGTGCCAGATCACAGACCATATATGGTAAGTACAACGGCCTTTGCCTCCTCGCTACGTGACACCTAGCAGGCTTTCAGGTCTTCATTCTGAGGTACGTCCCTTTTTGATTTCAATGTGGATGTACGGCGGGCTCACGATGACTATGTTGCAGAAATGGGAAAACGTAGGCGCCTCAGTCCGCCGGCAGATATTTCTCAGAGAACAGCACAGACGAGCCACCTTGACGACGACCCTTTTCGCTGCGGTAACTGCGGCAGGTATTTCAGAACTATAAAAGGTGTACGAACACATCAACAAACTGCTAGGTCTTGCAGGAGCTATCGCTCAGGCAAGGGGAGAGAAATAACCGACTGGGATGTGCCGCCTCCGGAGCAGAGTGCCTTCCCTGATCCCGCTTCTGTGGATGAAGTTGACCAAGGTGACCCACTGGATGTGCTGGAGTCTTTTGGCGATGATTTCTATCGCTTTCTTCCCCTTCAGGAGGATATCCAGATACAAGAAGAGCTTGGTGCAGGACCCTCTCGCTCTCCCAAGAATCACTTGGCTCTGGACGACGACGAAGACACAATAGTGGAAATCCCTCACCGTACTGCAGGGAAGGGATACGGGAGGGCTGCCATTGACAAGCAATGGACAGACTTTCTGGACAACTTCAAACGAGTGCAGAGTCAAAGAGCGAACCGCGGTGAGGAGCACATTCCGGACAGTGCTTGGGCTCCGTTCAAGAGTGAAATGGACTGGCGAGTAGCAAAGTGGGCTATTCAGGAGGGTATCGGTCATAACATATTCGATCGTTTCCTTTCTATACCTGGGGTACGTTCGAGTTACTTATCTTTACGATCCTGCTAATTCTTCTTTACTGGTTCCGAACTCAGATGGTGGAAAGCCTGCAGTTATCTTACAGCAACAGTCGCGGTCTTTTCAAGATCGTAGACAGTCTTCCGTCACGCATAGAATGGAACTCTAAGAGGCTCATCTTTCCCGACCGTCAAGACGAGGAACACTTTGTACAGTACCGAGATCCCTGTGACGCTGTAGCTGCTCTACTTGGGGATCCTGCTTTTTCAGAGCACATAGTCTACAAGCCCTCCCGGATCTTTACAGATAAGGA
The DNA here is from genome assembly GCA_002286715.1 of Dentipellis sp. KUC8613. Classification (NCBI taxonomy): domain Eukaryota; kingdom Fungi; phylum Basidiomycota; class Agaricomycetes; order Russulales; family Hericiaceae; genus Dentipellis; species Dentipellis sp. KUC8613. The sequence continues at coordinate 398,839 of NSJX01000022.1, read as the reverse complement.
CAAGAAAACACGTATCTATCAGGAGATGTGGACCGGTAAATGGTGGAATGCTGTTCAGGTAGATGACAATCCTACGCGTCTCATCTACCACACATGAATTAATACAAGTATGTCATAGGATCGTTTACCAGAAGGTCATTGTGTAGCGCCAGTGATCATTGCTTCTGACAAGACACAGCTATCACAGTTTACAGGTAACAAATCATCGTATCCGGTCTATCTCACTCTGGGCAATATTCCACGCAGTATTCGGCGAAGGCCCTCTCAACATGCCTGTATCCTCATTGGCTATCTCTCTGTGGCAAAGATCAGAAAGGCAGGACTCACTGCTGCCGAGAGACGTGCACGAGCACAAACTTTGTTCCACGAATCTCTACGTCTCATCCTGTCGCCCTTGATACGAGCTGGAAAAAAGGGAATGAAGGTTTCCTGCAGCGACGGTTGGATAAGATTTGTCCATCCCATTCTAGCATGTTACGTTGCAGACTATCCTGAGCAGTGCTTAGTCGCATGTGCCAAGTACAATACCTGCCCCAAGTGCTTAACGCCATCGCTAGAAGCTGCAGATCCCGGAATCCCTCGCACACCTCAGGATACTCTCAAGACCATTGAAGAGCTACAGAATACCACCTGCACTCGAGCAGCATTCACCAAGGAGTGTTACGCACAAGGTCTGTCTGGTGTCCAGCAACCCTTCTGGATTGGATTTCCACACACAGATATTCACCGCTCCATCACCCCCGACGTTCTTCACCAATTATACCAAGGAGTCTTCAAGCACATCATAGATTGGTGCGGGAAGATGCTTACACGAGAAGAACTAGACGAACGCCTCCGTCGTCTTCCCCCTGCTTTTGGGGTACGTCATTTCAAGAACGGGTTTTCAGCTCTATCCCAGATATCCGGTACAGAACGTAAACACATGGCTCGTATATTGCTAGGCTGCCTTGTTGGACGTCTCCCATCCAGAGCTCTAATTGCACTGAGAGCTCTTCTTGACTTTATCTATATTGCTCAATATCCAACTCATGATGACGTGACCCTGGGATATCTGCAAGATGCTTTGGATACATTTTTCGAGAACAGGATCATATTCAAGGAACTCAAGATACGCCCCCACTTCAATATACCCAAATTCCACTCTCTCCTGCATTACGCTGAGTCTATACGTTTCTTTGGGGCCTCGGACAATTACAACACCGAGATGTTTGAGCGCTTCCATATTGACTTTGCCAAAGAGGCTTGGCGAGCTTCTAATCGCCGTGACGAACGACCTCAAATGGCACAGTGGCTCAGCCGAAGAGAGAAAACCTTCTTGTTTGACAGCTACCTATCTCGAACAGCGGAGAAAAAAACTTCCATTTCCGATGAGAACACCCAGATGCAAGACACAGACAAATCGAAATCGAAGCCGAAGCCCGAAATCTGGATTGCAAAGAACCCTCAACTACCTAATGTCCACCTCTCTGCAATCTCTGTAGACCACGGCGCTCCCGACTTCGAGATCGCTCTCAAAAAATACATAAACTCTCTTTTCCAGCCCGGACAGCGTGCAAATCGTCAAGAAGTTGCCCAAGGACATCTTCCTTTCCATCGTCTGGATGTATTTACAGGATTCAAGTTTCTTCACCCAGAGCTAGGGCAGACAGACGGGCTAGGACGGTCAGAAAGAGACCGGGAGGACGTCAAGGCTCAGCCACCAAAGGGCACTCAGGCAGCGCGGTTCGACACAGTAATTGTACTGTATAATAACAAAGCTGAATCTACCGGTGTCGAAGGTATAACATATTTCTCATTGCTCCAAAAACATATTTAACATGTCTCTGCCAGGTACACGAGTCGGCCGACTACGGGTAATTTTCAAGCTGCCTCAAGAGATTGCAAACAGAATTCCTGCATGGACAACTAAGCCTCTGGCCTATGTTGAATGGTATACACCATTTACAAGAGCTGCCAATGAGCAGCATATGATGTATTCAGTATCAGTTCCATCCAAGCACGAAGGCGCAGTCATCCCCCTCACCTCCATACGCCAATCATGCCAACTTATCCCTCAATTCCCCAAAGAGGTCAATAGAGATTGGTGTTCTGAGAAGGTTTTGGATCAAGCACGCTCTTTCTATCTGAATAATTGGGCTAGTTTATACAGTTATCAGACTTTATGGTAGCTTTCCAATATCAATTGTTTCGACTTTGCTGTCTTTCTGGAGACCCCTCTACGGATGCTACGGTAGATAGGAAAGAGACTTACGCTGGTATCGGAGTTTCAGATGATCACCGGTATGAGTCATCAATATACCGGTAGCATACCTGTAGTCAAGGCACATGTTTGATAGTAGTAGATCAGGTCCAGATTAATTTTAGCTTTTTCCTGATGTGGCGGGGTACCAGTCGTAGTCGTCGGAGGTGCCGTCCATGGCGTCGATGTCGAACCTGATGTCCGGGTGCGGCGGCACAGGTGGCGGCGGCAACGGCGCGCCCGTCTCCCATGCCTTCACCCACTCAGGTTGGCGCCACCGTTGCTGCAGCTCGCGCTGTGCTTCGGTGTGCTGGATGTTGGGGATGCCCTGCATCCTCGCCATGGCCTCCTTGACGCGTGCCAAGGCGACGTGGTTTCCCGGTTGGTTGGCGGCATCCAACATCCGGTCGACGTCTGGTACGTCCCGTGGGTCGGCCTCCCCCTCGAGAAAACGAAGCGCCCGAATGGGGACGTCCGTCAACACGATGGGGGCGCCCGACTCCAAGGACGCTTTGATGTCTCGCTGTTTCAAGACGTGCGTCGGCCAATGGTATTTGGTCTTTCGCACGCCTAGGAACGAGAAGAGAGGTCCACCCACCTTCGGGTGGGTGAGGGAACGGGGAACCAGCCCCGTGCCTTCGTCTGCAGGCCATGCTTGGCCTTGGTGGGCGACCGTCCTGGTCTGGGACCCGGGCGGTACAGAGGGCAGTGCTGACGACGTCGCGCGAGCGGGGCTCACGCGACGCGATGTCGCGGTCGACGGCGCGACCGAGACCGACACGGAGGATGGGGGCGCCGATGGCGGTGCTCCGGCGATGGTGGCGTAGGTGTGGGAGGGAACGGCGGTCCCGCCGGCGTCGACGAGCGTGTCGGTGTTGTGGCCGGTCTTGCGGCGGCGTTCGCGGGGCGGGGTCTCAGCACTGGTCTCGATGTCGAAGGACGCGATACGCGCCGTGAGGTGGCGGATCTCGTCCTGGAGGCTAGCGACCTCCTCGTCAGCGCGAGTGCGCTGATTCTGGAGGTCGTGGATGTGCTCGCGCGCGCGCTCGTACGTCTCGCGAGAGACGTAGTCGGCGGTGTTGCGAGCACGGAAGTATGCCGTGCGTTCTGCGACGGCAGCGGAATGGGATTCCCGTTGCGCGTCGTCGAACAGGGCGGTGGCGTAGTGGCGCACGTACTCACTGCAGCGCGCGCAGTGAGGTCCGTGCGCGATGAGTCCGGAGCCGGACTCAAAGCACCAGTTTTCGGTGTCTGGGGCGCGCGACCCAACGGGTCGCACGCTGGCAAGGGCGGTGGCGGTGGCGATGTTGTCGGGACGGGGTGTGGTGGCGCGGTCGGTCATATGCGTGTCTTCGTCGGCCATGATGGGCGACGAGGACGGGATGGGGGGATGATGGGGGAAGGAGAGAGAGAGAGGGAGACTGTCGAGTTGGCCGCGAAGTCAATTTGCGCGCTCGGCAATCTCCGAAACTCCGCTTCCCCATTTGTTATCGCGATCCGAACGCCCGAAGTACTTCGGGCGTAAGATCGCGATCTCGTTCCTTAATGTTCTTGGGGCTTCTTTGATCTCGGATCGAGATCTGAGCCCCTTGGCTCGGCCTGTCGGTGCCGAGCCAGCTTCTGCCAGTCCTTGACGCCCATGGCGTCAAGGTAAAGGTCTAGTGCTGCTAGATCTTTGCAGTTCGCATATGGTTCCCAGGTGGTATCACCTAGGTTCCAGCGAACCTCGAACTCGACTCGGGCACCGTCCCATCGGTGCCCGATTATCTCGTCCACTAGCCATTCGGCCTCGGTATCGAAACCGAAGTCGTACCACGCTTTGGCGTCCCTGTGCGGGAACAACTTGTTGTCGTTCTCGTAGTGGGGGTGCAGCCGGCTTATGTGGAATGTGGGGTTTATCCGACGTGCTTTGAGTGCGTCGGGTAAATCCAGAGTGTAAGTGGACTTGCTGGGGTAGCAATCCACTATTTTGTATGGGCCTACGTACTTGGGTAAGAGCTTGTGAGCTCTTCCCTTCGGTAGGCCTAGATTCTCGGTGGATAAATACACCGTGTCGCCCTTCTTCAAGGGCGGGTCCAGGCGACGATCCTTGTTCGCCTGGAATGTCTGCGCGACGCGACTTTCAATGATCGCGTCGTGGGCTATGGTGAGATTCAGTAGTGCTTGTTGCACGAACTGTTTCACACCTGGTACAGTGGTTGCGCG
>NSJX01000022.1:345069-384245 GCA_002286715.1 Dentipellis sp. KUC8613 | reverse complement strand
ATCGGGTGTTGCCGCCCGACGGGATCGTTCGGTAGATCTCGGGGTGATTATTATCTCCCCGGATCTGTGCTCCCGAGGAGCGCGTATTCTCCTCGGGGTCTATTCGGAGAGACTCTTCGACGACGGCTTCGTTGCGGTAGAGTTCTTCGAGATCATCGTCGGGTCCAGGTGTGGACCCACGATGAGTGTTGGAGGTTGAAGAGCGTGGGCGCTCTGACACACCTGACATCTGTATGCGATGCAGGGTGTTATCTCCTTTTGGGTTGTTGTTACAGAATGCGGGGGAATAGAAGCGAGGGAAGCGAGGAAGCGATCAAAGAAGCGACGAGAGGGGATATTTCGTTTGATTGACGGTGCGCATGCGCTCTGCAATCTCCAGTAATGTTCTGAATGTGTAAAAAAGTGTAAGGGGTGCGGGGGTCTCTTGAAGCACACCGTGCACTACACAAGACTCAGTTATATTACTGAAGCGTGCGGTATGCGAGGTGTACAAAGTTAGAGATGCGCGCCCTAGTGGGCGCGCGTACAATATATAGGTGGCTGGCTCCGGTATTAAACCGGAGCCCGAAACAAGCAAGACGCGTCGTACGAATATGGAAGGTGCTTATATAATACGGAGGCGTTACAATTATCTTCCAGTCTTCGCTAATGAAACGTCCGATGGTACCTGCAAATGAGTATATCATCTGCTTCTGGGTCCATGTATCTGTGGCATATGCAATCTTAGACTTTACAGCCTGTCTCAAAATTTGAGTGAAAGCACTTCATCTCGGACAACACGAATCTACTCACCGCAAACTCTCGAACAACCTTGCCATGCAGCTCGGCGAATATACGCGCCAATTGATTCCGAACAGTTGTATCGGAAGGCAGAGCAAAATTGATGCGCAGGTATTTGAAGAGGAGGCCAAGGCTAGGAGACTCGCCGGTCGTCCATGGGAGGCTGTCGTCAAGGATCCAAGCCGAAAATAGGCGCAGAAACCCTCGGTATGTCGGCATGACAGCCGGATTAAGCTCACCCTCCTTAAGGAAAGACTCCATGAGCTTAGCACTCTCTTGCAAGTTCAATCTCGCTGTTAATGTCGCCTCAGACCCGCCAGACCCATCGCTTCCCTTTGCTTTACCCTCGCACTTCTTTGCATGGGTCGAGAGATTGTTGAGTGGAGGAAGGGTTGGCTCGTCATCTAATGTGATGTCCTTGCCAGTAACAGTTCTCTTGAACGTGAGTATTCTAGGATGCGACACAGGCAACAAGTGAGTAATCCGTGCATTGTTGAGACTTCAGGTGAAGGGACCGTACGTTTTACAGAATCGACATCCAAACTGCCAACGGGACTGACCATCTTTCTCAACAGCAATCGGCTCGTGAAAATGCGACAGGCTCTTGTTCGGAGGCCCACGGCGAGCGCCCTTTGCGGCTTCGGCAGACTCAACATCATGCAAAGCCGACCGTCCATCACTTTCAGAACCCGAGTCAAAATTCTCTTCGCCACCTGAACTGATCTCCGCGTGCATGCGCTTTGAGCCCTAGTGAACCATACGTGTACGTGAGAAGCATACGACCTCAAGATGATATTGACTGACCTTTGCTGCCGACTTACGCTTTGCAGCCTTCTTTCCTTTTGCTTTAGCATGGGCCGGAGGCTCTTTGGCTTTTCTGCCAGATGTCGAAGGCTAGTGAAGTACACGGCAGCTCTGAGTATCGTGTTTAATTGAGTCCAGATACCCAAAGTTATTTTACCTTTGTATTGACAGGTTTCACAGGCTTGTCTACCTCTTCGACAATCTCCTTGCCGTCACTGTCGTATACTCGTGCAGGTGGCTGTGGCTCCTTGCGGCGTCGCTTGGGTGGATTGTAAGTGGCATCGTCCGAGTCCAAATCATTGTCACCCTCATCGACACTGTTGATCCGAGTCATACCCTCAGATGTCTGACCCTGCTCCGCAGACGCTGTTGCCAGCGGTGTTGCCCCCTGCACCGCTGCGTTCCTATACAGACACAGCATCAGCGTCCGCGATCCCCAAGCGCATGCACTATGAACCCGCACTCTATCAAGAAATTGACCTCATCGACAAGGCGAACGAGCTTTGGGATCCCTGCCGTCCAAAGAAAGTCCTTGTCCTGTTGGCTAACAATGGTCTGCAGGTATGAAACCACCTTTTCCATCCCATGTTCACCGCGCTGAACATTTTTCAATCGTCCGTGTTCATCACGGACATCTTCACCATATAGAACATCCATACGGCGGTTGAAAGCCTGCCATGTGCCATCTTCTTGCGAGACAGGTATGTTCTTGAAGACAGTAGCGACGTCGCCAGTCTTCTCTGCACGCAAAACACGAGCAGGGAGTCGAGGTACTTGCCGTACAAGGTCGCCTACGAGAATCTTGAAGGTGAGGTAACCCTGGTCTGGCGAGGGAGTCACAGGCATGGCTGGCGTGTCTAGAGGGTAGCAAGATGCAAATGCACGGGGGGGAGTGCTCCACTCACGTAGAACTCAAGTACATATCATTCAGACTTAGCACCGGACAATGCTATGGACGATCGCATTGCAACGGCTAAGAGCTGTCATCAGGATATTTTCCTTAGTCTCGATCTCCCTCCAGGCTACGAAACTGCAGCCGTGCTTGTCCACGTGTTGAGTAAGACTGTTCAGAGGGTGTCCTGACATCAAGGAACAGTCTTATCTATGAGACCACAATGTCCTGCTGATCCAGCAAAATTTGAATATTTCATGAACTATATACTCTATATGAAGCCTATATTTACCATATACCTGATTCTCCAGTTGACAAGTAGACATATACATATACATATACGATATTACTGTATAAAATGGGGTAGATATATAAAAGGGTTGGAGCGTTAATTCAAAGTTCCCGATGTGCACTGGCGAGCGATGACTGCGGCCCTTTCGCCCAACGAGATCCCAGTCGCGCTGATGAGCCGTGCCGAAGTTTCTTGGTAATATCCAGCTGCACACGTAGACCACACGAGGCTTCACGGCGACTCAGTAAAGAGCGGTAAAACGGTAAAATTGATGGTCCTGATATGGTTGCATTATTTTATTACCTTACGTGGCCGCCTGGCGAAATGGCATCGCGTCTGACTACGAATCAGGAGATTGCAGGTTCGACCCCTGCGGTGGTCAATCACAGGTCTTATCATAACTTTTGTTTCTCAGTCTAGGATCCGCCGTAGGCAGCTGCGCAAGATGTGCCCGGTCTCAATTTTTCGTGGCGTACACTGTACAGTGACTTGTACCGTATACACAATGCGGCTCGATGGATGCGGCGGAGGGTAGTGCACATGTACTGAGAGGTAGGCGGAAAAGTACGAACCGAGAACACTTACTTACTTACTTCATGCGACAGCCTATCGAGTAGGGCCTCCCCTCCTCTGAACCATCCTCTGACTCACCACCCGGATATTCGCTCCCTGAGGCCTGCATCGTGGCTTCTAGGACTGCACCGCACGCTTCTGCCTCTCACCCTCCTGCAATCGCTCTGAATCGGACACGACAGCCCTGACGCCGTCTCTATTCCACGTTCCCGTGTCGGCGACAATGTCCGGCCCGGTGTATGGCGAACTGGCAGGATACTTGGAGAGCGACGTGACTCCCGTGCGCGATGGCGCGGGTGTATGCATATGATCTCGGGACGGTCGGCGGGGTGCTCGTGCTCGGGATGCGCTCGTGCGGTCTGGACGTGCTTGCGGCATGCAGGAACGCTCAAGCCTTGTGCTTATCTCCAAGACTCGCGAGCATTCCGCACACGAAACGCCGGCGGGTGGAGTCCAGATGGCCTCTTGGGTTCAAGTTCAAGTTCAAGTTCAACTTCAGTACACCCATCTCAGTGAACAGCAGCGCTAACATCGTGTACTTAATTCAGAACGACTTCATACAGACTCTGATATGATGCAGCTCAGATTCCCGCCGTCGCGCTTCTGGACCCCTCCGCTACTCCTCGCGCTTGTGGCTTATGCAGTCCATGAAGGTGAAGCAGGGCATCGTGTACCCCACGCTGCGTCGTCCGAACGCTTTCTCCCATTTGAGGCTGGAGGACGAAAACATCGCCTCCACCCAGATCGGGATACCATCCACGCCCAGGCCGCCTCCCCGCGCCCGGGCCGAATTCTCCCACTGCGCTACACATCGAAGTCTTATCCCCGGTCTAGTTTCACGTTCAAGCCCGCAAGCTCACACCCGTGCGCGTGTGCGATCCCCAAATTTCAACTTCGCACAGGCGCTCTGCTCAATGGCATTATAGACTATAGCGAGCATATTCCCCTCCACCCTCCCGCCGACACCGACCAAGACCTCCGCGCGCGCGCACCTCCCACTGCATGCCCTCCTGCTCAGGCTGCTCAGGCTCCTCTATCCGCTGTTGACATCCTGAGGCAGCAGGTACGGTCTGGGTTGTTGCTGTGCGTGGGCACGGATGCTGGTGGTATACTGGACGAGGACGAGTTCGTGCGTAGGTGTCGCGATGTGGTCCTCCTGCACGCTGCCGTCCTACCAGCCGAGGGATCGGTCGCCCCGGGCCCTTTCAACCTTCCGCGTACCATTTACGCAGCACTAGTCACCTCGCACTCAAAGCTCCAGGCTTCAAGCTTTAAGGTCAATCGCCCCACTTCCAATCCATATTGCATTTTTCTGTCCTGCTGCACGCTTCGCGCGTACAGATACCACCGGTGGAACAATTTTCCCAACTGGAACACTGCAATTGGGCAGTCTCAGTTATGCGATGTGGACATTCTGATCTAATTCTGTGAAATTTAGATCTCAAGTGGACTTGGGCTCTTGCGGAATCGCTTTACCCCATGCACGCACGCACGCAGCAGTGGGTTGGGTTGGGCTGGATTCGCCCCTGGCGCTCCCCGATCTACCGGAAGTTACCGCTCAAACCAGGAGGTCACGTCGAACGTCGAATGCAGAACGTCGCTTTGGATGCACCTGCATCTCTGAACCTTGGGTCAAATTTACGTCTGGCATATATCCCGTATCCCAACTCACGGCGCGCATCTACAGTAGTCGCAAGCACGAGCACCGAAAGCGGCGGTCCAACTCGACCTCCAAATACCCCAACGCTCCTGGGCTCGATTCAATGCAAACCGACGCGAACCGAACCACCACCCAACTCGTCGAATCTCGTTCTATCATAAATCTACTTCCGCCCCCGCTGTTCAGATCCCCAACGTCTCTCCGGTACACGGTAAAAACACCTCCGACACAGGGTCAACGGTCACCACGAGCGTTTTCGGAACCGGGACCAACTCTATGATAAGATTATTTAATACCTTTCGCAGCCGGGGTTTCAATTAGGTCCAACGACGGCGGGCGGCGGGGCCCAGGTTCCGGAGCGATATGCGGTAGGAGGGTCTGGTTCAAGTTGCGTCCAGATCGGTCATATTTCTTTGTTTGGGACGGCTGTGGGAGAGGCAGACCGGGGATATTCGACGCCGGGGAGAGGGAGAAGTACTTGCAACGGATACAACCGAGGCGGAGGACGAGGGCCGGCCGCGGCTCTCAAGACTCAGACCAGTCTGTATATGCGCATGTGCGCACTTACTCTGGCAGCCATCGACGCGCGCAAAGACAGGATCTACAGCTATAGACCGTGGTGGTCGTACACGTATACGTACGCGTATGAGCATTACTTATCCCACCTCTTCGAATTCTATCAGTCGATCCAGTGGCAGCTCCCCGTGCAGCTGACGGCCGCGAACACAAGCCCCCATCGAAGCATCGAAGCAGGAATCCGAACCGGTGCCCATGGCCAGAAAGCTAAAATCTGGGCACCGATGCGCACGTCCTGGACCCTTTGTGGCGCTGCGGCGTCAACGGGTTGATATGGACGGCTGGAGTGACAGCGGCGGTCGACGTCTGAGGCTCACTGGCCTGCTACGTGCGGCATGACAGCAGCGCAGATCCGCGCGCATGGCCCGGCGGAGCACGCGGCGGCACAGCGTCCCGTCAAGGCTTCATCGCGAGAGTGCCAGAGAGGCAATACGTCTGGACGAGGCAGGTGCGGTTCCTCTTTCAGTTTGCATGCCAATCCCAGTCCCCGCTGCTTCCACGCTGATCAGGTGCACGTCCACGTCCACGTCGATGCGGATGGATATCACCGATCGTAAGCGTGGGCACCGCGGCGGCAGCTGGCAGCCTGAGCCAGTCAACGTCCCGATGCCCGATTCTCGAGTCCCGATTGCCCAGTCCCGATCCCGATTCCCCCGCCGCGTATACGTAGCTGACGCCTGCAGACAGCATCAGGATCAGAATATCGCGAAAGTTCTTGCGCGCTGCGACGTGCGTTTCTGGTGGAACGTCGCGCGCACGGCGACCCATGCGTACATGTATACGTACACGTACAGGCCGTGGTTCTGCAGAAGTCCGTTCATGCAGGAGCGTGACCTGAGACCTCTCCGGCCGTCTCGTCGCGTGTCGGGCAGCTGAGCTGCACGCGGGACGCGGGACGCCGGCGCCAGATGCGCATGTAGACGGTGAATCGCAATCGGGATATCGGGGTATCTTGTGCGAGTCAAGGCAAGGCAAGGCGACTGCTAATCGTGGACACCTCGGAAATCGATAGGACAGTGATCATGAGCACCAGTACTGAGCAGGGCTTGCCATGGCCAGAGGGTACGCCGAAATGAACGATCGATCGAAGCTGTCATGATCATGCATACTTCGGCTCTATTCGTATATGAATTCATGAACGAGCCGTGGTCCATGGGCGCAGGCTGATTATGATCGTGATAGAACTCGAACTCGAACTTACTAGGTGCGAATTCGAACAAACAGTGGTTCGGGAAGGCGCCAAGATCGCGGGTACATAGATTAATATCGGGGCTGAGCACCGCGTCGATGGCATACCACGATCGAGACAGGCAGACAGACAGACCCACAGGAGACGCGACGACGTGGAATACCTACAGCAGTGTACTGCTGCGGTCGCCATACACACCCGTTCTCGGCAACCGACAACCGCGGACCACGCAGCCGGACGCACAACGCCCGCGATCGCAAGCCGATATCTTGAAGCAACGAGGCTTGCCTTGCGCGAGAGTGTTCCGGAAGCACATGTGCATATACAGCCCGGAGCAGGCGATCTAAGCAGATCTCTTGCATTCCACCGAGGTACCGGCAGTCAATTGAGGACCGCAGATCGATTTCTGCGGATCCGGAAGCCTAGGCTGAGCACTGGATCCCAGGTTGCATGTTGTTGTTGTTGTTGTGCTGCCTGTAACTATAGCTATAGCTGGTTTGACATTTACTTCCGGCACGGAAGAAAGGGATCTGCACTCAAGTTTTGCTTCCGCGTCGTGCCCCGATTCCGATTCTAAGAAGCTGGGATCCAGATCTGATCGCTGCAGCCGGGCGGTTCGAGTCGCGCGTTGCAGGCTGAGGCTGCCAGGCTAGGCTGTCCTTTGTTACTCCAGATTTCGATTGAGTATATGCAGGGGGCTGAGTGCTGGAACTTGAGAGTGGTAAGTAGATGCCTGTAATTGAGTAGATGCGGCGGACATGACGGAGATGTCTATTGGATCCATGGCTGCGGATCCGGATCCGCAGGAGAGACAAGGCCTGGGCCTAGACCGAGACCAAGCTGAGTATAGTAGACCGAATACGAATACGAATACGAATACGAAGAGATGCATGTAGAGTACATGGATGCCATCTCGGCCGCGACTTGAGCTGATCGTGATGCGCCGCGAGATTCGATCTGGGATCCACCCGCGTTCGTCGCAAGACAGACGAGACGACAAGACAAGGTGGAGATCGTCAAAGTTTGCGCGAATATCGTTTGTCCGTGCAGGCCTGGGCTCGGATTGTGATGCATTTTCTGCGCCGTGCGGTACCGCCGCCGGCCAGTAAAGTTTCTAGGACCGCCGGTACCCGCCAGCAGGGGCAGAGCGAGCGTCGAGCGGCAAGGTGTTCAGTAGGGTTGGGTTGGGTTGGGGTTAACGTAGGCGATCCGAACGGGAACGCGAAAAAAAAACACGGACTCGTGGGATTCTCGCCATTGGAATCACATTAATTAATTTTTGGTCAGACCCGACATCGGTCACCAGAAAAGAGTAGAACTGCACCTGGGAGCGGCAGGGACGAACGGGACGAAGGGATTAGGGAAGTGATGCTCAGGGCATACGAGGACCAGGACGGCAGGCGGTCGTGTGGATTCGGCTTTGCGGACGCGGAGATTGGTTGTGAGGGACAGCACGTAAAGCGTAGCTCGGATGATCGTGGTGGTGGTGGTGGTGGCGGCGGCGGCGATATTGCTGATGGTGGTGGTGGTGGTGTTGGTGGCGATATTGGTGGCGGCGGTGGAAATACTGGTGGTGCCGGTGGTGCCGATGTTGGTGCCTGCGGTCCCGCCAGCCTAGAAACCATACGACCGGCGGCAGACACACTGAAGCGGCGTCGGCTAGTATTGCAATGCCCCCGCATGATGCCCGTAGATCAGGACAGACTCGGAGGCGAAGTAGCGGATAGGATGACTGCGCACGACTACAAGAGAGCTTTCATCTTCAGTTTGGAGTAAGCGGGAAAAAAGTACGATTTTGTCTTCTCTCATATTCGGAGAGTATGATCTTGCGTCCGCGTCCGCCCGGGCTAGAGAGGACATCATATCTCGTGCGTCGTGGCTCCGCCGCATGCGCACATACTCCGCAGAGGCAGAGTTGACTTATCTATGCATACATATAATAGAATGTCAGCATCGCCGTCGGGGCCACGAATCATGAAAGCGCAAGAACGAACGGACGGAAAGGGTCGACATGAGTTGTGTACGACGTTGGGCGTTCCACCCGCCCAAGCGGAGTCCTTGTAATTGCTTGAATCCTCGGCCCGCATGCGGACTTGAAGCTTGACGGCCGATCTGCAAGATCAACTCGCCTCCGAGTCCTTGTCAGTCGCGGTCCGCCTTGTGCATCCTTTACGGAGAGCGGACCATACGCGGGCTTGTATTTCGTGCATGCTCGTGTGTGGTTATGGTTTGGAAGCACCCACAGCCAGCCAGCCAGCGTCCTCGTCCTCGTCCTCGTCCTCCCGTACGCGTCGTCCCAGCGCACCGCCTCGGCTAGGGTTCGCGTTCGCGTTCGAGTCCGCGTCCGAAACCCCGTGTTCCAGCTTCCCAACCGACAAGCTCTGAATCCAGAGTCCGAGGGCCCCGAATCTGATCATGATTCGTGGACGCCACATCCCCAGCCCGCACTCGGGCCCCTCAAACCATCGGCAATCCATGCTGGCGTCCGAGCAGATCGGGAGACCCGGAGAGACATCCACGGCGTTCGTCGGCAGTCAGAAATGAACACCGCACCCTGCACCCTGTACCCTGCACCCTGATCCCTGGATGAAGAACATACTGGTCCCTGTGGGCCTGATCTCTTTCAGATTCAAAGCCACAATCCCGAGCTATGATAGCATCGAGGATCGAGGATCAGCGATTGCCCTGGTGACAGCGGTTGCTGCGCATGTCAGGAGCCCGAGCCTGAGGCCGAGCTGCAGTTACAAATAAGTTCTAGGGCCACCGGCGCGCAGGTGGCAGGACCCGCTACCCTGCTCCCATGTTCCTCCTGTTTGTGACAAGGTCGTCTGATTTGAAAGTCAATTTTGTGTCAATTTTACTGGTACGACTATTGACAGTATCAGAAATCAAAGCATGTTTTCGTTCTCCTTGTTCTCCCTGACCTTCTCAGGCTGTCATCTTTGCGCTTTGTACACTTATGGTTGTCGCTTTGGGCACAAGTACAGTTCTGGGCCGCCTCTTTGACCGATGTCAACAATATGGCTCCACTTTTGAATCAATTTCCTGCCTACCTCTGTTGCTTCTGTTCCCTGCATCTCTTAGGCAGCAATGAGCTGCACTGTCACGGCGACGCTCTCGACATTGTTTGGCACGAGAGCTTGAGTTGCGAGCCGCATGCTACTGTCGTGCTGAAGGAACAGCTGGATGTACGCTGGCGACAGGAGCGGAGCAGGCTCTGGGCTGCCAGAATGCAATATGCGGTGGCAGCTTTCGTACGCACTTACTCTTTGCAGTCGTGGCCAGCTCGACAACTTTCAGCCTGCGGCAATCGGACGCGATCTGTGCGAAGGTCATCGTGAGATTGTGCACGGGCTCGCAGCGTGAGTGACGGCACTTGCAACTCTGTTGCAGTTACAATGAAATATGGCGAAATGTCCGAGGCAGACGACAAAGTACAACACATGGTGGTGTAGTCCGGGTACAGATTGACATGGGAAGCCCGCCCCCCCCCCACGAGACAGTGACACTAACAGTAAAATCAGCATTGCAAGGGAAAAAAAACGGAGTCGGCAGGATGGCCAGCGACGAGGACAGACATGGTCGGTGGTGGTTGAGGATACGACGATGGTTGAGAGGAGGGACTGCGCAGGACAGTGCGGAGGGTATGACGGAGCGAGAGTGAGCGATATGAGTCAGACATAGGGGATTTTGTACAGCCACCATGAGATCTGCAAATCTACCGCGAGTTGCCCGGACAGAAACGACCGACAAGACCCACTACCACAGGGGTAGCGGGAATCCAAAGACGCCGAGGAGGACTCCGGGTACGCTGTCGATGCATCACGCGTTCATGGTGCCGCCGGGAGTGTGTGGTGCCTGGATGAGAGCGAGCAGGTGCAGTGCGCGGCGATGAGCGCGACTCAGATGGGGATTGCGGGGCTACTGGCAGCGGCAGGGGATCATTGGCAGGGACCAGAATTATAATTGAGACTGAGACGCGTTAGCAGAGATGCGGCATCGCATGCAGTGCGCAACGTACAACACCATCATAACATACAGACACTCCTAGGACTGCAGGCTGCAGGGGTACAGTAGGGCATGCTGCGAGATCGGACCTGAGCAGGCGATCTTCGTCTTGAACACGTACGGTACGAGTCCAGCTGCATGATGGTGTTCACAACAGCGGTGGACGCGCGAGATAAGTATATCCGAACTTCTATTGGCAACACTCGGGGCACTGCGATATGGTGGGATCAGGAGAGGACGAATCTGGAGCGCGACATGGGCGAGGACGAATACGGTGCTGCTGGCGGATCATGCAATGGCTGGCATTGTGTTCTGCGACTGCTATGATGGTGCTGGTATCAGTGCATAAGAGGGAGGGTACGTACTAGTATACGGAAACAGACGGAACGTACCGTGCACCATACATCTCGCATTGCCGCTGTTCGAATTAGATCCTTTGACACCAGAAAGCCGCTGCAATTCTAAGACCTATGCAGAGGCGAGCAGAAGATGATAATTTTGAGGCCTCCAGCGGTCCTTGACGAACGCGGCAATTAAACGATTAACCGTATAGATCTCGAAGCTTGAAGCCTGACGTCGAAAGGGACTGCATGGAACTTGAATACGATTCATCGTCCACCAAGCTCGCCAACACCGCGCACCAGCACCAATCCATCCTAGGCGAAGGGCATGCCATCGACGCGATTCCTCCCTCCGAGTTCCTCCAGATGTAGAGCCGGCCTGCTCGTGTCGATGCGTCGAGTCCCGAGTCTGAATGCATCATAGCACCAGTAAGTAACCGGCCGCACTCTGATACTGTGCGATGCTCATTGAATGGCGTGCGGTGGACGGCGGTACCTGGAAGCTGAGGCCTGAGGCCCGCCGCCCGCCCTGATGCAGCCAACTTCAACTCCATCGCGAGCATCAAGGATCTAAAATCGAGGGATCGAGGATCGAGGATCGCCGATTGCTCGTTCCGGCTACGGGTGCAGTTGTATTTGTAGTTGTAATTGTGGTTGTGGTTGTGGTTGTGGTGCCTAGTTCTGGATGTGTCAGGGTATACTCATATGGGTAGCATGGCCGATGTACGTCGACGCACCGGTTGGGAGGCCGAGGGACTGTACTACGCTAAGACTGACACTGACACCGCTGAATCGTAGCGGGGTAGACATAGCGGCAAAGTATTATCGTACCTGCTTTCGATCGCGCTACGCACGATACACAAAACCAATCCGCGTGCCAAGAGTCTGCGATAATGCCAATAAGTCGGTGTATGAAACAGTGAAGCAGAGATGCAAGCATGCAGGACGTACAACTCGTACGATACATGTACATCACCAGGCAGTCTCAGTCCAGAAAACCTCTGGCGATGATGCTGTGCCAGCGCCTCAATTGCAAGGCCTCAAGCACCGGTACCTGGCCAGAAGAAGCGCGCCGCGGTGTTATATATCTGAGTTTGACTATACTTGGCTCTGCAGCTGAAACGGCGGCATATATTCTGCACAGCGGCCGCGTGCGCGGGACGCGGGTTGTCGGCTAGGAGAATATAGCAACCAGCGGAATGTGCAGAACGTGGGCGAAAATCGGACACAGCGACCCTGGGTAATCCGGGCGCGGGGCACGACCAGCGCCACCCATCCACAACTGCAGATATCATACCGAGCAAAGCGGACATAAGTAAACGAACGGGCAAAAAAGGAGGCACTAACGCCAACGTGCGCCGCGCCTCCTACCACAGCACTGCCGCAGGTCCGTACCTGCGTGGCGCCAAATTAAATAATATTGGAGGCGCCACAATTCTAGTACCTGGATATGAGTGAGTAAGTGTGTATGTCGATGGATCATGGACGGAACGCCGCTGGTGATGATCGTGGCCTGATGCAGATGTCGATGAATGTCGAACAGCCTGAGTTGCACTTGTAAGTATGTCCGGTAACTGGATCTTGATGACATTGAATGTTACACCATACATGTCCCGAGGCCTCAGACTGATGATGCGGTGTACTGTATATGCAAACATACCTCCCGTAGCAGTACCGTCGTACGACACCTTGCCAGTCACCGGTGGATTCGAGCGCCCCAGCTCTAGCCTCAGCCGGCGGCATTGATCGGAACGCTGACCCCCATCCAATCACGATACCCGGTCCCCCATCCGACGACTGCAGCTGCATGCGGAAAGAGTACCAGTCATCGAGGCATTACTTACCTTGAAAACACACGACGTACACGGATACTCACCTCCGATCGGAAGAACGCCGCCAACGCTGCCGCAGTCTCCACCCCGCCTCCCAATCCGCACATACCACTCGTATACGTAGCAACGCGTATACGTACGCTGATCGTGGCGTCCCGCGTCCCGCATACCCCGCACCAATACCAACACATACACATACATACACACGAAGCGCAAATCGGGAATCCGAAGCGCGGATCGCGGATCGCGATATCGATGCGGGGGCGGGGCGGGGCGGGGTGGCATTCGACAGCTGACAACGGACAGCTGCAGGTGACAGGCCCGAGCGCATCCCGATATATGCGTGTGTGTATGCATGCCTGTGTGTGGTGTGTGTGTGGTTCCTGACAGGACGTGGACGTGATACCGATCGTGAGTCTGCATGCGCATCTGCAGTTCAACTGGGGCGGGGGCGGGATCGCGTCAGAAGGCATTCATGATCATGCACATGAGTGGATCGGGTTGTGGTTGTGGGCGACGCACGCGGCACGTCGATGTCACTCCTCCATATGCGCTGTGCACGCCTGATTTCTGCTTCTGCTGGAACGTCGAGCATCCAATATGGCGGAAAAGCCAAATCTACACGCACGCACCTACACCGACCCCGCTGCCAACGAACAATCAAGCCCAGTCCTAGTCCTCCAGCTATCTCCCTACAGCACAAAACAAACGACCCGCGACCCGGAGCTGCAACTGAAAGCCACCGCAGCAGCAGCAGCAGGCCGAGGCACGAAGATCGAAACATCGGAACATGCATATGCCAGTGCAGATATCCATGTTACACCATGGACAGCCGCCGTCACCATCAGGCGCCGCCGTGACGGTGCCCGTGCAGGCCGCTGCCCGACCGCGAATCGTGTGCTGTCAGTGTCTGGGATGGTGATGGTGATCCGCGGGGGTGGCGACGTCGACGGTCTGTTGCTGTAGGCGTAGGCGCGATGTTGGGCAGTAATACTTACTTGTTGTGAGGCGATGGGGATCTGGATGTTGGGATGTGTTAGTAGAAGCTACCTGTTACTCAAAACAACGAGTAACATACCCTTAAGCTTCAACGTTCAACGCCCGGCCGCACACAAACACAAAACCATTTCCATAACAAACACAAACCAGAATCAGGTGCACAAACCACAAACCCGCTGCAACCCGAGTCACCAGCCTACCAGCCCACCAGCCCACCACATAACAATAACCCATCCAGCGATCGCGCATCGTGATCAGGTGGCGTATCCTCAAACCTCAAAGCCAACCCGAAACTCGAAACCCGAAGCCTGCATCTGCATCCTAACAAAACGAAGTCCAAACCGCGGACATACGCACCGTCTAGTGTCACTTGTCGAGTCGTCCTTGCTCTTCGGGGCTTGGGGAGGGGGGCTGAGTCAAGGTCATGAGCCCGAGACGGGATTTGGAAGTCGGAAGTCGGAAGTCGGGATGAGGGTAGGGGGTAGGAGGTAGGGGGTATCGCCTCACTAATATTCGAGAGCCTCTCTAGGGACGGGGTGGACAGAAATGTACAGCGAGGCACTGACACTGGCCAGTGAGCACATGCATCACCCGCGATTCCGTCCACGTGCTATGCAGGACGAATATCGGGACCTAGCACCTCAAGACGAAAAGCAGGCCCGGCATTCGCAGAGATCGAATGCATACCGCAAACCGACCGAGCCGCCCCAGGCGATCCAGCACCCGGAGCGCATTCGACTCGGAGGCACGCGCGATCACAGTGGTAGCCGGCGACGCAGCCTCGAGCCTCGAGCCTCAAACTCAAGTATGCAGTGGATGAGCCGCGGACATAAGTAAGTGCTCGTTCAAGTTCAGGTTCAGGTTCATGTTTCGAGCTCCGGGCTGCAGTACTAGTGTGCACGTGTCGATTGTCGACTGTCGATTCAAGTTGCTCGGTGCCTGGTCTCCTTCGAGGTCAGGATTCGGGATTCGGGATTCGGAATACGGAATACGGGACGGGCGTGCGTGCGTGCGTTTGGAGATGTCGATGTCGATGCAGGTCCAGAGCGGTGACGCTGGTGACTGCCGTCGAAACTGGGAAAGCAGCGCGCGAGGTCGGGCGGGCAAGGACGAGAACCTCGATGTGGTGGGCCTGACTTAGGCGATCAGTACGGTTACGCGATACGTCGAGTCGAGCCAGCGAGAAACGGAGGGTAGCGCAAACCCGGGATCATACAGCCCGCAGGTCGCGCGCAGCATTGATACTGATAGAGTCAATCGAAAGCCCCCCCGGGCCCTAGGCGGTGACCCATACCGTGACGTGAACCTACAATGATAACAACAACAACACCAGAACGAGAATCAGAATCAGATACCTACCACAGCAACAACGAGACAACAAAACAACACGAACATCAGAACACCCACCCAACTCGAGCAGTGCAAGGCATAGAGAGTACGAGTACGAGTACGAGTACGCGCCGACGGACACGGAGCGTCGCAGCCCGGCGGCACGGAGCGTCGCAGCCCAGCGGCCCAGCGGACGCGCGTGCGGCACGGCCCAACGGCCAGCGGACGCGTGTGCGGCACGGCCCAACGGCCAGCGGACGCGCGTGCGCGGGATCAGAGCCTCGGGGGCCGGAGCGCCCGAGGCCTCAGGCCCAATGCTCAAAATCCAGCAGGGCGCCATCTGAAGTATATGCATGATACTCTACACCAGACACCAGACAGAGCTGGAGCAGAACACCCGAACGACGCGGCCAGTGTCCTGAGGTACGCTCGAGAGGTGGGAGTCGATAATTTGGAACTGAGTGCGTCGGAGACGGAGGGCTGAATTATGCGCTCAGAGAATCAGCACGGGCTAGCGCTCGGGCTCCAGAATCGACGTCGTGCTCGCCATTCGATTCGATGCGCTGCAGACGGACGGATGATCGGCGCCCGGTGGGGAGGTACAGGCGGGAAGGCGGTGTTGGGAGCTTAGGTCGTTGATAGAGCAGTTGAGAGTCAAAGTGGCCTTGGACTTGGACTTGGACTTGGACTTGGACTTGGACTTGGACTTGGACTTGGACTTGGACTTGGACTTGGACTTGGACTTGGACTTGGAACTTGGGCTTGGAACTTGTACTCGGGCTCGGGATGGACTTGGAACTCGACTCGGGATGGACTTGGGCTTGGATTCCAACTGTACGCGGACCCTGCGCTCGCCGCTCGGGAGGCTGGATCCCGAGTCGATGCCGCATGTCGGCCACTGGTCATGATCATCGGGTGCGTCGCAGACGGACGCCTAGTCAGCGCGCGGAGGACGAGAAAAGTCCTAGTCAGACCCGAGACCCGAGACCCGAGACGGAAGAAGCGAGACTGAAGAAGCGAGAGCTGGTATATGCGTCGGAGACGGAGAGCTACTCAGCGCGCGGAGGCGAGAAATCCAAGTCAGAGCCGACAGAGCTGGGAGGTGAAATTTCCTAGCGGGGTTGGCAGTCAGGAATCACGAATCGGGAATCGAGATGGACTTGGACTCAAGCTCGGCAAGGAAACACACCTCGGACTCGGTATCCACGCGCACGAGCTGCGTCGGAGTCGGAGGGCAGATCAGCATTCGGCGCGCGGAAGCGAAAAGGCCGTCACGAACCACACCCCAGAGGCGAGAGGCGAGAGGCGAGAGGCGAGAGGCGAGAGGCGAGAGGCGAGAGGCGAGAGGCGAGAGGCGAGAGGCGAGAGGCGAGAGGCGAGAGGCGAGAGGCGAGAGGCGAGAGGCGAGAGGCGAGAGGCGAGAGGCGAGAGGCGAGAGGCGGGGGGTGAGTGAGCTGCTACTGTAAATTCCAATGCGTCCTCGACGGGGGGCTGGTCAGCGCGCGGAGGCAGGCTTCAGACAAGACAACGGAGCCGGGAAGCGAGAGACGTCGACGGTTTGCAGACTCCGCAGTAATCGAGAGTCGAGACGCTACAGCAATCGAGGATGGAGACGCCACAGTAATCAAGAATCGAGACGCCACAGTAACAGTAATCAATAGTTGAAAACCGGACTTGAGGAGTCGACAAGAATTTGGGCTTGGGCTTGGGCTCGCGGAGCAGTCCAGAGAGTATGAGTGATATCATACCGACACTCGCCGCTAGCTGCTGGCCATAATTTTAACGCGCAGGAGGCGGAGGGCTGGTCAGCGCGCGGAGGCGGACGCGACGAGGCGAGAGACGAGAGGCGAGAGGCCGCAGCAATCGGGAATTGGAGTTGAAAAATAACATGGGCTCGGGCAGTCCAGTCGGACCTAGGTCAGCCCTCAGTACTCGGTGCACTGCAAACTGTAAATCGATAATGAGCCACCTGCAGCGCGACAGCCAGAACGTCGCTGTATCCGGAACGAAAGGAATGGAGGAGCGCGGACTCACCTGCACCACGAGGCCGAATCTGAAGCCGCAACTCAACGCAACGCAACTCAAACCACTAATTAGAAAACCAAAACCAGGGTTTCTCCGACAACGCGCGTATACGTATGCGCATGTAGCCTACGCATACGTATACGTAAAACCCAGTCCCGCCAGGAAGGCGGATATCCGAGACGGGACGACGAGGGTCCAGCAACGCGCACGCCCTCCAGTACCAGTGTCCAGTCGCAGATGATATATACGAATGCTCACCTGCAAGCAGCCGCGTGCCCACCCGCTCCGCGCAGCTCGCATTGACAGCGGGCGATCGTTCCAAAAGCCGGGCGGTTTGTCAGAACTGCAACCGCGAGGGCCGGGGGAGAGCATTGTGGCACCACATACTTACCACACACCATACAGTCGCAGGGGAAGGGAGCTTCTAGCCCGGTACGCAACGTGTAGCAGAACGAACGCGGGCGCGCTCGGATGCCGGCGCCGGCCTTCAGACTGCTGGAGCTCGCGTGGAAGGTACCGGTGGGACGATGATTAAAATCGCGTTGCGGAATTGAAATGATGTGCAGGCTCCGGCGCGGCATGACATCGCGTGCGTGAGCGAGAGCCCGAGGGTGATCGTCGAGCGCGGCCAATGTGGATGTGGATGATTGATGGGGGTGCGCGGGATGGTGAGGCTGAGAGGTGTTTGAGGCCGGGCCCGCATGCGTCATGTGCGATGGGTTGAAACGAGGGAGAGGAGGCCAAGGGCACGCTGACGACGAGGGTCCGTGAGCGTCGGAGGGAGGGCGTGCGCGAGGAGAAGCGGCGGCGGCTCAGGGCCCCGCTAGCGTACGTGTGCGGCTGCAGCTGGCTGCAAGCGATGTCGTGTCGACGGCCAGGGCGAGCCTGAGGAATGCAATAATTAGACATGAGGGTCACATAGGCTTTGTGGAGGAGCGCGCGTGCTAGACCAGGAACTCGCTCAGGTGAGTGCCCTGGGCCGCTGCGACGATGAAGATCCGGGCGGGAGCGCTGAGAGTGTGGCTGTCGCGGTTGCACGACGACTGCGATGGACGCCGATGTCGGTGGATGCTGACTGCCTCACCCGAACCGATTCACGGTCTGCACCGAGTGCTTGGTGAGATCTAGCTTGCCGTGGTTGCCGGCGCTACAGATCTAAGATCTGGGCAAGCTTTGCGACGGACGCGTATATAACTCCTGCGTCCCCAACCCACCTACGCCATCCACACCCAGCATGCACACACTCAACAACGCCTCCCAGTCTGCCCCGTGGCTGCGTCTCCCCGCAGAGATGCAGCTCGCCGTCATCGCCGTCCTCGCCGACGACCGCCCCGCCCTCTCCGCCCTCACCCTCACCTCCAAGTCCCTGAACACCCTCGCCACCCCCGCCCTCTACAACGTCAGTCCCACGTGATCCCCTCTGACCCTCACACTCACACCCCCACAGCGCGTGTCCATCCCCTCCCTGCCGGCGCTGCACGCCTTCCTCGCCTGCGTCCCCGCCGCACACGGCGCGCACATCCGCACGCTCTCCCTCTGCACCGCGTCCCCCGGGCCCGGCGCCGACGAATGGCGCACGCCCGCCGCAGCGAGCAGCACGCCGCGCACCGACGCGCTCGTGCGCCTGCTCGCGCGCACGCCGCACCTCGCCGCGCTGTCCCTGCGCCTCTCGGGCGGGCTCGCGCCGCACGCGCTCCCCGCGTTCGCGCGCCTCCCGCGCCTCGCGCACCTCGCCATCGCGAACGCGGACGACGACGCCGCCGCCGCGCCGCTCAGCGAGCGCCTCGTCACCGCGCTCGCGCTGTCGCTCCCCGCGCTCACGCACCTCGCGCTCGCGCGCGTCACACGCTCGCAGCTGCACGCGCCCGACCTCGCGCCGTGCGCCCTCCCGCGCGCGTCCCCCGCGCCCTTCGCCGTCCCGCTCGTCACGAACGACGGCGCCGTCCGCCGCGCGCCTTCTCCACCCTCATCCACATCGCCTGCCGACGACGAGAAACCCGAACAGGAACAAGAGCAGGACCACGACCCCCTCCCGCCCTCGCCCCTCCTCACCGCGCCCCCCTTCCTGCTCCCCGCGCCCGCCCCGCCCCTCGCGCTCCCCACGCTCCTCACGCACCCCGCGCTCACGCACCTCTCCATCCTCGGCACGCACCTCGGCTCGCCGCTCTGGCGTGCCGCCCCCACCCCCACCGCACGCGCACGGCTCACGAGCCTCGAGCTCGGCGCGCACCCGAACACCCCGCCCGATGTTGCCGCGGCGCATGCGCGCGCGGTGCTCAGGGCCGCTGGGTCGAGTGCGCTGAGGAGGGTCGTGTTGCATGTTGGGTTGGCTGAGGAGGGCGAGGGTGAGGTCTCGGGTGAAGGGGGCGAGGTCTCGGGTGAAGAGGTCGAAGGGGAAATGGAGCAAGGGGAAGGGGAAGGGGAAGAACAGGGCATAGAAGAAGTCCGCCTAACCCCGCTCGTCCCGCCCACAGCGCTCGCGCCGACGCTGCGCGTCCTGCGGCGCGCGGCGCGCGTCGTGCTGCAGGCGCTGCCGGAGGACGTCGCCGACGTGTGCGAGGAGATGGCGGCGTACCTGCACGACGGGGGCGAGGGTGCGGTGAAGGCGGTGTGTGTGGAGATCGTGCGTGCGCTCGAGGGGGACGTGGTGGTCGATGCGGATGTGGGGGAGGGCGAGGTGGAGGAGGTGGAGGTGGACGAGGACGGGCGGGAGGCGGTGAGCGTGCTGCGGGAGACGTGTGCGCGCGCGGGGGTGCGGTGGGAGCTTGTTGGGCTGCTTGTGTGAGTGCCCGTACCCCCGCGGCGATGGAGGGGAGGAGAGGAGGAGAGGAGGAGGAGGGGGAGGCTAAAAGCCCTCGCGGCAGCCCGTTTTTCGACGACATACGCATATACGCATGGATAATCACCTAAATCCGCTACTTACTTACCAGATACCAGATTCGTATACCAGATACCCCCCACCACACCCACCCACACCGCACGCACTCGGACGATCCTCGTGTATCTATAGTCTATGTCTTATTGACAGTCCTTGCGCTCGCTCTGTCGAACTATTATTGAGAGCGCCGGATATCGTGCTGAAAGTTGCATGCGCCCAGTTCGAGTGCTTCAGGGTGAGCGTTGTGCGGGAGTGCTAGTAGGTCCCAGTCCCAGCGTGATACATTAATATTGCACCTGCGAGCTCGAGCCTACTGCCCCCGCGCGTCTCCCTCCCTCTCCCGCCTTCCGATCATGAATATATACTCATACATATATCATCGATATCCAGCAGCTGCCCCCGCCCATACTTGGGCTAAATTTCAACCACGTACCGGTACGGCTGCAATGCTCAGGCTGCAATGCACACGGGATTAATATTGATTCTGACAGCATTTGACAGGCCCTGGGGACTGGGAGTCGGACGGGGAGGGGGAGGGGGGCCTGGAGGCTGTGTTGTAAGTACTTATGCGCGCGCGAAGTTGTGGTAATTATAAGTAAGGTACGCGTATGCGCGTATATGATTATTATAAGTATGTCGTGTCGTGTCGGGTCGTATGGGTGGGAGGGAAGGGGATTTGGATTTGGATTTGGATTTGGACCTGGCGCGGTGCGTGCATATAGTACGCGTGCTTGGGGAGAGTGCATCTGAACATCATTAATATTGAGCACACTCGTCTAGGAGTCCGAGCCCGTCGCGGACGCGACTTGAACGGTCCAGGAATGATATTATAATAATAATCGGCGCCACGTGGGCCACGTGGGCCGGATGGACGGATCGGCACCGGAACCGGAACCGGAACACTAGTACTCAGGTGCAATATACGACGGAAGATGGACGATGGACGACGGAAGATTGACATGAAGCTGAAACTCGCCGAGGTCGACGGCGTGTGGTAACGGGATATCGATTGGGCGGGGAGTCTGAAGTCTGGACTTTTGGATTATGGACTCTTGGACTTTGGAGAGATATAATTGTCGAGTGGTATGGTGTGTCGTGGTGGGCGGGACATCTTCGTCGTGGTGGGTTGGGTTGGAGCGGCTATTCGTTTGTTTGGTCGGTCGGTTGGTTGGTAACTGGCGCGGAGGATCTGTTTATCCAGGCTGAAGACGGTTCGGGAGTGAACTGGTTGCTGGGTGGGTGTTCGGATCAGGTGAGTACTACTACTAGGAATATTGATGTTCTTCGAAACGCGTTTGCTGTGTAACGGGGCGCGTACTCATGTTCGTTCGGCGGGGCTGGTGAAGCTTCGAGCTGCGAGATTTGAGTCTTGAGATGCGTGAGTCGTCGGTTCGTTCGCTCCTTCCTGCTTCGTCTTCTACCATCCAGGACTCCGAACATTGACGAACTCAGAGACTCCGGTGGCTTTCGCTGGTCGTGGGCAGGTACGCATACAGTATACGCCCTTCTTTGCGAACTCTTCCGCACGAAAACAACAGCGTTTCACCTTTTTAAATAATGGATCCCGGCCTACTAACACTATAGCTAGCGCCCGCGCAGAACACACTGGCCCATCACCCGACCCCGTCAAGCGCGCGTCTACGCGCTCCCAAGAACCACGGGACGTGGTCAGTTACCCTTAAATTTTACTCTCGTTATCAGCCACTGACAGCACCATTCCGCCCTTCAGCCTGCAGTATACTGACCCCTCGCAACAGGGAACCAAGCGCGCGTCCACGAGGACAAATCGTATAAGTAGTCAGTTACCCTTAAGCTTTGATTATCTGCAGCTGCGCATGCAGGCGACAGCACCATTCTTCAATATCCAAATCCAATTCTCGAAACCGAAAGGAACAAGTGCAAATACGTAGACGAACGCGAACGCAGGGCTAGTCCCCCTCCCTCCCTACGCACACTCACGCACGGACTTGCTCGTCGCCCAACCAAGCGCACACGGCACTAGGACGGCATCCGCACCCGGCATCGACATTGACACCGGTACCGATCCCGCACACATGCCAGTGCACGCGCGGTAAAGTAAGCGCTGCGGGGAAATTGCAATTGCAATTGCACTTGCTCATCGAAGCCCTACTAGTGCGGAGGTGCTAGCGCTAACCCCCTTTGTCGACGCACATGCATATGTCAGGACGCGGACCAGTACTAGCACTGGTTATGGTTTTTGGGCTGGCGGGCGTTTGCCCCATTTGTCGGGCACCCCACATTCCGCTCGCTGCATTCCGCGTCCTGCATCGCCTGCGCATTTGCACGTACGCGCGTCTGGCGCGCATGAACGTCAAGGTCAAGGTTGCTCTGGTTTAGTAGACTCGTCAACGTTATCGACGCTAAGTATTTATATTAATGGTCAACGCTGCATATCAACCATGGCCACTAGCATGGACGTTTATTCCGTTACATTCCGTGCGGTACCGGTGACGCGAGGCACGCGATCTGATTGGTGCGTGCTGCTCCCTATAGCCAGGCCTGACCGCCAGCCTTTAGCCTGAACGGGCAGTCACTAGTCATGCATTACAGTATATGCTGCGACTGATCATTTGCATTTTCATTTTCTAGCTTGCCAGTACGCACGCGTTCGAACGCCAGAGATCGGGTATGCGGTTTACACGACCCCCGACGTCGACAGCATCAAGGCTCAAGCTCGAGCTCCGTTTCGACGGCAGCTCCGCCACGGTGCCTCTCGATCTCGACCCCGGCTCCCCCGAAGCTCGCTGTTTGACGATGACGATGATGGTGGCGGGCAGGGATCATGCATCATGCATCATGGGCCACATGAAACGGTACTTACGGTCTGAGTCCCAGGCACGCCGTTGTTCCTTTCACTAGTACTGTGCTGGGAGGCTGACTTTGTTTGACGTTCAGGACGGGCCCTCGAGCTCGGGTTGGCAATTGTGCGTTTTGAATTGTGGGCTCGTTTCCGGGAGCATGAACGTGAGACGCAGGAAGATCAGTTGAAGCCGTATTGTAGGCAGGCGAGTTCTAAGCTCTCGCTCCCAGAGGCGACTGACGGTCCCGGAATAACCGCAAATTTATCTTTTCCAGTTGTACAGGGACGTCCGTACGCGTCCGGCCCAGCATCTACTCGCACCCCGCCCCCCTCGATCTAGATACAGTACCAGACACCGCGCGTTTCGCAACCAAATGTCGTGAAATTTGAACTGACAACCACTGCAATGCCATCTCGCCGCGGGCCACAGGCACGGCAGACAGTTGTAGTTGTCACCAGTAGCAGTGCTGGCGGCGCCACAGATCGCGAGTTCGCGTCTGCGGTCAAACACCCGCTGTCGCCGCCGAGGTTATCTGACACAGTCGCGGTCTAGGGCCGCTTCCTGTTCAGGAGAATCGCGTTGGGAAATTGCAATACCGTGTTCGCGTCCGTGCTTGGTGGATGGGTATCGTGATGGTGGGCATCCGAGCTGGCGCTGGCTGTGCTCTCCATGCAGGACGGACGTTGCGTCTGTGCGCGGGATTTTGAAGGGGTCTAGGTGGGTGGCGCTTTGGTCCTGGTGCTTGTCGTCGAGTATGATTATGGAAAGTCGGGTCCTGAGGCGTGCGCCCAATTGGATTCCTAATCCCAAGATGTTTCTGTAGGTGCACAATGCGGATTCGATTCCTACCGGTATGGTGCAGCCCTGGCTCACCAGCCAACGGTCGCTAATATTTCTCCCATATCCAGGACTCGAACGAGAACTGGAAGCTAGCATCGGCACAGCATACAAATGCAACTTGAAGCCTGAACTTGGTTCGACTTGCCAAGACCTCGACGGAACAGCCGATAACGACAGAATGCCAAGATCCAGCCCGTTCAGACCCAGACGCACATTCCTGCACGACGAACCGGGTCGAAGTCTATCCCGTCCTCGACGTCCTCGATAGCGCTCGCATGCCGTACGCCCAGGCCTCTCGTACTCGTACTCGCCACCGCTTACAGTAGTACCACTATATGTCCCAGGCTCCCGATTTACCTAGCGGGGACGACACCTGTACAGCCCACGAACGCCCCGCGGCAACTCTATCTGAAAGGCATCGGGTCGGGTGTCGGGCGCCTGCACGCCTGCGCAGCGCATCGGACACCCTGTGCGAACGCTAGATGCCCTGCTCTCGTTACTCGCGGATTCTGGTGCGCTCGGAAGCGGCGCGGAACGTGCGCACGCGGGGGATGTGGATGCGGGATCAGGGTGCTCCGGTCCTGTCGGGCTGATGCGGTCAGCGTCGGGATTTGGTGGTGGTGAGTACGTACTCGTGGTTCTGGGTGGGGGTCGGTCGGATGACGTGCAGAGCGTATTGCAGGCGGCCTGGGGCTGGGTCTGTGTTCGGTCACCGGGAGTAGCCCTCGCAGAGGTCGAGCACAAGCGTTTGCGGCTCATGTGCATCGCATGGCAGTATGTCACGACGGCTAGAGCATATGCAAGCGGGAGTGGAAACTTCTGGCTGGAATGAGACGTGGTGAGTGATGACATTTGTTATTCACAACCACCAGCTTGCGGTACTGACGGCCGCTGATGTCAGGAGCACAATCAACTCTTCTCCGTACTCAATCGCGCATTAAGCAAACAAGGTATGCGGCTTTCCGTCCAGGTGTTCTTTCGATCGGAAGACTCACTTACAGAAAGAAGCTGGTTCGAACACGCCCATCTGGGTGCGATCATCTTGCGACCGACGCGCACGGCTCAACGACAACGCAATCGATAGCTGACCTGCAGGCTCCAAGCGCGTCTGTCCAGTCTTCGTGGCCGACACGCGACCGAAATTTATGCGGCCGGGACCTGCCCGCCATGCCATTCGCAGTCGTCAGACGCGTCTCAAGCGAACATGGGCCGTGAAGGAATAGACATACGTCACGACGGTCGCCCCCGCAAGCTGCAGTTTCATCCTGCCCGCCCTGAGCACTCTGTACACTGTTGTACACCCTCTCGTCCATTCTACGCATCTGCATGTTGCCGTCAATCACCGCCCGCGAGACAGAACAGACCGCCCACCGCAAATGTTAACGCAAACTCTATCTGCACGTCAACTTCACGGCGGCGCCCCGCGCGCGTACCTTCGCTGCCACCGAAAGGCACTCCCGCTGTACCTTCCACGACCGCCATCCATCTGAAAATCTGAAATGCCCTGGGCCCGTCATCCCGCCAGGCGTCGCGTTTTCCCCGTCCCAATATCACAACGACCGCATCTGAAGCCTCGAGCATCTACGGACCTCGTAAGCAGTGCTGACTCCTCCTCATGCCCGCCCCGCCGAATTATCCCGTCTCATTCGAGGTGGGGCCCGCCGGCGCGCGCTCCGGCTGCTTATCCTCCGCTTCTGTCGGCGAGAGCGCAGCAGTGGCGCGGCGGCTTCTCTACGCATTGTATACGGCCAAAGCGTCCATCGGACCCGACATGCGGTCGACGTTGGCTGCATGGGGACGCGGCGTGATGCTGGTGCTCGGGTTTTGGATCTGTGGATACGTGGCGGCCAATGCCCTGCGGCGCTGGGAGCGCACTCTGCCGCTGCGTTATGGCATGCATGCGTTATCGTGTGCCGTTACGCGTGCGTCCGGCGGGGCGAGAGAAGGTGGACGAAGGTGTGGTGTGGTAAGTGCGGTGTGTCGGAGGCGTGTCTTCTTCGGTCTGATTGGTCTTGCAGAGGTGTGGAGGGGATGGAAATGGCATGGCAAGACGCGGATTCGGATATGCCTTTGGCATCACCCGGCGTGCATCGATCGAGCCCATCGTAAGGCTCGAAGCTACCGATGCTGGCGGATCGTTGGAGGAGCCCTGCACGTAGGTCTTCCGTCTTGGCACCCAACATCCGAATGCTGACTCGTCCTTGGGGGAGCGTGATAGTGCTGGGCCATCAAACAGGGTGTTGGAATTTTAGGTTTTTGTTTTCCTGGCGGAACGATCAGATGTTTGACGAGTCGAGGATTTGCGTGCTATCAGGCGAAGCCACCGCAGATCCATGTGCCATGCCATGGAATTATGGCAGCGCTGACACTGCGACGCGCGTGGAATCAGTTTCGAATTGTCTTTTCACTCGACATTCGCGGCGGATAGATCATCTGTGAAGCAACGGCAGTCAGAACATTCCATGCATATTCTGTGGCGCAAAGAGGAACGGGATTACTGTAAGTTGTAGGCGTGGCTATGATAATTGGACATACTGCACAACCTTCACCGCTTTCATCCAGGTGATGGCGCGGACATTGAACTCAACGATGGTGGCGGTGCCTTTGCGGGTTGGTATGCAAGATAGGCAGCAATCTTTCATCGTCTGCGGCCGTCTCGCATCTGTATGTTCTCATCAGGACCTAACCGTCAAGTCAGTGTAGTACGTCTCCAGGGACTTGCACTTCAATTGTCTGGACTTACGCCTTGCAATACGTACCCCGACAACCCGACTGCATTGCATTGCATACTGAATAACACAGCGAAGTGCTTCTTCTTCTCCCTTCTGCTCATCAAAAATTTGGCCTGCATCAGCTCCCGGAGCTGTGGGACGCAACCAGTCCGTTCGTGCGCCTCTCCAGGCGACTGAACCGCACGACCGCCCCATAGCGCTCGCGAAGAAGTCGTGTTCAGCCCCTCGCTCTCAGGCCGTGGATCTTCGTCCCCCATGGCTAATCTGATGCCTGCGGGAAGCTCAGATCCCGGGCAGCCAGGACGCGCGAAGGCTGCTAAAGCGGGCACACGGGCAGGTGACCGCGGGAGTCCTCCGTGGTCATCGGCGGCTGCGTATGGTGCGCTGCCGCCCGCGAAGCCGCTGCGCACTGCCCGTATGGCGCGTCGTGAGC
Organism: Dentipellis sp. KUC8613; assembly: GCA_002286715.1. Classification (NCBI taxonomy): domain Eukaryota; kingdom Fungi; phylum Basidiomycota; class Agaricomycetes; order Russulales; family Hericiaceae; genus Dentipellis; species Dentipellis sp. KUC8613. Next base: position 357,240 of record NSJX01000022.1, on the reverse strand, counting down.
GGACTCGGAGTTTGTTGCCTTCGATGCGCGTGCGCGTGCGAGCTGGCCTTCCGTGTCCTAGGGTTCGAAGCACGCTGGACATCGTCGGAATTGGAGTTCCTGGTTGCAATGGAGGTGCAAGGCGTAGGGCGCAGGGCGCAGACCGGGATGCTTTGGATTATGGGAAAATGCGTCCAAGTAGGGAAGCGTATTGGACGGTTGGGCTGCATCCATACGTTGGCAAGGTACGGTTCCCAGACCTGAATGTTGAGCTCGGAAAACTTGGTACTCAGAAATTGGCACCCCACGTATAGTCTGGGAAACACAGTAACACAGCGGTGCTGCAGAAGACTCGGCAGGTACCTATATTTCACCCATGGCCACGCTCGGGAGCAGAAATAATTGTTAGATGCTGCTCACATCTCGAACAAGTCGATATTCAATGATAGGAGGTCGCGCTCGCGATACTTGGTAAGTGCTCCGTTGCGAGCGTGGCTTCGATCAGACTTGATTGGATGGCTTCTGAGGTCGGATCTAGCGTGTCTTTCAATACCGGGGAACTGCAGAGGACGACGAACGTGATACTTCACCGACATCTATGGAACATTCGCACAACGTTGACTGATTGCAGGTGTGTTGCTTTTCTGTTGCCGTTACGCACAGTTACTCATTGACAGCGTGCACCGTTCAGGCGTTTGATTTTCATCTGATAGCGTGCTCAAGATGTGCATGACAGCCCAGACGACGAGCCAGTGCAACCGATAAGCTCGCGTTCTGCTGTCAACCCGGAGCCTCCCAGCTTCGCTGTCAAGAACCCTTCAAAGAACGAGAATCGTCAATTACTGCCTAGCTTTACGGACAGACGGCAGCCCGACGGGGCACAGGGGACAGCGATGGTAGATACCGGCGAGCTCGCATCTGCCACAGTCAAACCCACTCACCCCCCGCCGTATGATAGCCGCCAGCTCCACATTTGGAGGGATACTGTCATGCCTGAGACAGAGCCAACGGGTGCTGGCGAGCCCGGGGTAGAGTTCATCAGAGTTTGGACGCTCGATGTCTGGCGGGTGCACCTTCGGCTGCGCCCGGTGGTTCTTTGCTTCGTCGAAGCCCTACAGCTGTGTGTCGCGCTCCCACGTCCAGCGCGGCACTGACCATTGGGGATTCACAGATCCTAATCTCCCCCGAGTACGAGCCAGATTGTCGCTCGGTTCAATCCAGCTTCGTGCGCCCTGGAGAGAAGAACACGACCAGAGGCGCCAGCACGGTTCAGGTTCTAACTCTGGCTCTGGTCCTAGTTCTGGCGGTTCCTCGGAGATGCGCGGCTCTTATTCGATTGTGCAGATCTCGTGCAGGCTTCCTGCGATGAACGGGGCAAGTAATGGGTTCTGAATTCGGCGTTTGCGGGACATCTCCAGTAGGATGGAAAGTCTTTGTGATAGGGCCAGATAGGCGTTCTGAACGAGACCGCGCAAGCTCGAAAAATAGGCTGTCGAGCTTGAGTCTCTCCACGGGCTTTCAAATATCGAGTTTGGGACAGATGTGTCGATGTGCACCACCGGTATCCGTCGGAACGGCGTACGAGAATGACCTATAGAAGCTCAGGCTCACGTTCGTCCGCCATTATGCAGCCTCACAACGTCAACGATTGGCATTCAGCACCCATCCAAAAGACAAGAGCGCAGCAGCGTACCGACGGGATTCGTGACCGGTGGCGAGTGCTGCCAACGACTTTCGAGACAGGTGCCGGCGAGCCCGCATCTGCCACTGCTAAGTCCACTCAACCCTCATCCGCTGCCGTATGATACTGTTGCTATCAGTTTCATATTCGGAGGGATACTGTCATGCATATGACAGGCTGGGGACTCCGTCGTCACGGCGCTCAGGAATCACTGTACCGTGTACCTTGGTCGCTGCTGGAACTTCGTATGCGCCTGGCCACGGTGGTGCTTGGTAGTTCGGGTAGTATCAGTGGGTTTGGCGCCACGCAGATGATCCCCCCACGTCGAGCTCAGCACTGACTACGGTACAACTCTCTGCGCACGAGCAAGGATGCGACTCGGTTCTTACCCCGCTGCGAAGACGACGAGACGCCGACACGATTCAGACCAAGGACCTTGTTTTTGCTTCTGGCTATGGTTCTTCTTTAGAGATGCGCGGCTGCTTGAATTTCGGTGCAGATCTCGCAGAACAGAGAGACTTCTAACAATGAACGGAGAAAACGCGAATAAGATCTGGAGTCCAAGGTTCCCATGCCTGACGATTAGTCGGCAGAGGATATAGTCGTCGTATTATATCGGGAGCATTAAATACTGGTGAGGCAGACATTTTGTGTTGCTTGGAATAGATGTGAGCGTCCGTCGATGGGATGTATCTTCTGCTCTGACCTGTAATTCTGAGTACCAGTAAATCCGATAAGATAAGGCCAATGAGTCACCGCAATGAATCCCGGCGAGCAAATGACTCCTTGTATCCCTTGAGCAACGAGAAGTCTGGCGCGCAGAGCCAGTGAACCATATACGCGATGATTTTTGACGCAGGATTTGACTCCCGTGAAGCAGGTTCGTTTTCAACTCTGTGATTCGGACCGAATAAAGTACAAGAACATCTGTCCTCAACCCCAGCATCCATCAGGCACCCAAGCATCAATGCTCTTGGGATGTCCTTGGCAATGCAGAATCGGAAGCCCCAGCGGTTTCCGCGTCGACAAAGAACCGCAGCGCCTTCGAACGCGTTGCGAGGATCGTATACGGGCGGCCCCTCTGAGTCAACAGGCCCCCCTCCACCGGCACGTCCATCGCGCGTTCCGGGGGCAACGGCGCGAGCGATTCTAGTGGGGTGATGATCTTGAGCACCCTGATGGCGACCCTAGGCTCGGCAAGGCGGACACGCGGGGGCACCGAGTACCGCTCGAAGCGACAAAGCAGTTTTCCTGCAGGGGAAGCAGACGCGATTAGTAAATGCCAATCCGAGCGGAAGCCGCCACATAGACTGGTGCCCCGCGCAAGCGCAGAACGCAGAACACAGAAGACCGCAGCTCGCACACGTACCGTTGAGATACGGCCCGCCGTCGGGCTTCCAGAATACGTTTCTGAAGAGGTAGTACGTCCGCCGCGCGTCTTCTGCGTCCGTGCTGGTCGCCGTCATGAGGCACCAGGATCGGCGGTGCAAGTCGACCCCGAACGAGGACCCGGGGCCCCAGACGAGGCGCCGCGAGGGTATGAAGGAGTGCCCAATGCGCGCGCGGACCCGCTCAAGCAGCTCCTCGCTGATGAGTTTATCCCGGAGGAGCATGTCCCGGATAACGCCTGATGCAGCGGAAGTGGCCACGCGCTCCAGTGGGACGCTCCAAGGCAAGCCATCGCAGTGCAGCAGGTCGTGCCCTTCCGCAAAGCCTGCGGGGTCGTCTGTTGGCGTCTGGCGGAAGCGCAGCTCGCCGGGGGGGCTCTGTGGCGGGGTGCTAACGTTGGGGCTGTCGGACTCGTGCGGTGTGTAGTAGTAGAAGAACCCTCGCGTGTCTGGCGGAAAGCGGTGCCATTGACGGTTCTTCATTCCATAGTGCAGACAGAACCTAGACGAGCCGCGAGTTTGGACCTGTTGAAGGGGCTGCAGCTTCATTTTCCCAGAAATGTCGCAATAATCTTTGGGTGTGAGACGTGTGGGGTCGAGAGTGGAGAACCATGGCCGCCGACGGTTTTTGGTTTTGGGAGCCTTCTGTGAGGTAGAGAATGCCTTGAAGACGATTTGTAGTCAGCACGTGGTTACGGTGAGTGCGAGCAAGGCGAGTACGGACGTGGTACAGGCCAAACACGCTCCGTGACGTTGGGATGCTCGTACAAGGTTGATATCTAGGTTGGATATGGTGAACCGAAGCGAGGCAAGCCGGGTATCTTCGTAAAGGCGGGGTCACGGACTGCCGAGCTACGCGAGAAAACATGAGCGGTGGCCTAGCGTAGGCACATAGAGGCAGTTGCAGGGAGAGGAGGCGGACCGTCGGCGCGGAGCGCGTTCAATATGATCGTGAGAAATTACTACCATTTCGCTCGACGCACGAAGTACACTGTCGTCCATTGACCAGTCGTTGAAAATATGAATGTAAGTCAGAGCAGGTAAATGCAAAGATCTTCTTCTTTTTCGGATTCTGGAGCTAGACACTTGTATCGCCTTTCATACGAAAAAACAAAAACTTCTGATATCACAGGGTCCAGAGTCCGAAGTCCGAACCAAGCTTTGCTATATACCCTATACTGCAGCATATCAAGACTATATTTCCCGACCTAGGAAAGCCCCACGAGGTGGTGGGACTTGGATGGTACGGGCTAGGGATATGACAGGTTGCATGCGAAGGGAGAAGCACGTTGCAGGGTCCAGCAGGATCTGTTCGTCGGCGAGTTATAGAACTGGATCGTTATAGAACTGGATATTGTATTGAGCACTCAGAATACACAGGTCAGATATTAGCGTCCCATATGACGGTATGCTCGCGATCCCGTGGACACTACAGGCTTCATCAGGCACAGGAAATTCGTACACGCTCTGGCAGCGTACCTACAAGTCATGCATCATCTACGTCTAGAACGAGCCAAATGTGCTCGGTTTGAGTGCCGATGCACGGTGACCATCATTGTATCCTCAACGCCAGCATCCGTAAAACACCCATACATCAAGGTTTCTGGGACGTCCCCGGTTCTGATGGTACGGGACCAGAGACACTAGCCGCTTCTGCGCTGAGCAGGAGCTGCCGAAGAGGTTTAGAGCGATAGGCGCGGTGCAAATGCGGGGAACCTTTCTGGAGAATCAAAGCTCCTTCCACCGGCACGTCCATCGCGCGCTCTGGGGGCAACGGTGCGAGTGGTACTAGCGGGTCGGTGATTTGAAGCACCCTGATGGCAAGGATGGGCAAGTCGGCATGCTCAGGAAACGGGGAGCGCTCTACGCAGCAAACCATTTTCCCTGTAGCAAAAGGCTTCAGCACGAGCTCAACGGCCCATGAAACGGTCGCAAGCTCTGGGAGGCGGCAGCACGTACCTTTGAAATATGGCCGCTTATTGGGTTGCAGGAATATATTGGGGAGATGAGCCCAATTCCGCTCTGTACGTTCCGGGTCCCCGAGAGAGTCCACCGCGAAGCACCAGTTTTTCCGGGACAAGCTCGCCGAGAACGGCTGCCCTAGACTCGACACGACGCGGCGCGATGCGCACACCACGCCGCGCGACGGTTTTCTCCTCCAACGCACGCGCTCGCACTCGCGTTCAAGCATCTCCTCGGTGATAAACTTGTCGCGCACGAGTATCGCGCGCAGGTCGCCTGCTGCCGAGTTTGTTGCTATTCGCTCAAGCGAGACCGTCCATGGCAGGCCGTCGACGTGCCGCAGGTCGTGTCCCTCCGCGAAGGATGCAGGGTCGTTTGTCGGCGTCACGCGAAAGCGCAAGTCCCCGGCTGATTCTCTGGGACCGTCTTGTGTTCGGCCGTCTGAGTTGTCGGGTGCTCGCGTGGTGCTGGAGGGGTGGTAGTAGAAGAAGCCATGCGAGCCTGGGGGAAAGGGTGTGCTTCGATAGTACTGCATTCCGTGGTATAGAAGGGTTGTAGGCGACACGCGTTCCTTGGTTTCAGAGAGAGGCCGCACGGTGCATCTTCCAGAGATGTCGCAGTAGTCTTTGGGCGAGAGACGCGTGGGATCAAGAGTTGAGAACCATGGGCGCGGGCGGTAACGATGCCTAGGCTTGCCCCGCGAGGGGTGATGGGTCTGGAAGATGTCCCGTAGTGAGCGCATGTATATGGAGTGCTTGAGCGAGGAAGATACGAACGTGGCGCAGGCCGGGCGAACTCCATGATATCGCCGGCGAAGGTTGATATCTAGCTGTAGGTGAATGCGTCGAGGAAAGAGGAGCCGGGTATCGTCGTGAGGCTAGAGCTGTGAACGAATGTGCTGCGCGAGAAAACATGAGCGGTATCCCAGCGTAAAACCCATACAGGCGGAGGCGTTGAGGGAGGAGGCCGGTCCGCCGGCGCGGAACGCGTCCGCGGTTGTGAGAAAGTAATACCAATTTTGGACGCGTCCAATGCCCTTGCCCGGCTTGCCGTCAAACCAGCTGAAAGATGCCGCGACGACATCCTTGCCAGTAGGAGCATTCTGATTTCTAGTAATGCACTGATACCCTGAACTCGCAAAAGACCAGCACTGATGAAGACTGGTCTATAGACATTTTCTTTCAGATAATCTTGCGGCTCTAAACGTTCACGGCCCGGGTTCGTGCCCTCGCAGCATTCCATGCGAGATTTGTCCTTCACCAGTATGAGAGGGTAGGATGTCTGCTGTTATCTCGAGATTCAAATCGAGATTTAAGTGAAAAGTCGGTGTCTTTCTAACGGTCGTCCGCATGCGACGAACGCCAATATTAATATTGTTTGTCACTTCCGGTCAATTGTAGTGGCACCGTAGCGGTGAGTAACTTTTGGTTTGGCTACTACATGCTCGTGCTGATAAGAGACCAATCAATTGGTTTAGAATTCCCTCCGCGTATATCCAACCAAGCGGAGAAGACAAAAGAATTGAGGGCAGGTACGAGCGGGGAACGCACGTTACGTGCCATGCCTGCGTACTCGCGTACCCGCGTCTGTATACAGACGGGCACGAAGGTAGAGAGAGAAGGGCTTCCGACCGCTACTCGGGGTCGGTCGATTTCGCGCACGAAATGTTGCGAGACCTCTCAGCAGACCCTCCGGATGCCGAACATGTGCGGCGTTGAATGTCGAGTTCCGAACTCGCCCGCTTGTCGTTGGCAGCCCAGGCGATGTTCCCATGAGAGAGCCGCAATATCCATGGGTCATGCACGACTGAGACAGAGATTGGCTTCAAGCTGGCAGTCCGCTAACACCACGCCTACGCCCTCACGAAGTATACCTTCCAGTGAGCGGGATCTCATTTTATGTCAACTCAAGTTACGGCCAATGCAGCGGCATGTGTCTTTGTCTTCCGCCTGCCTTCGTATTGTCACTTACACGTCGCTGCCATTGAGATACCGGATGTGTTTTGCAAGAGCTGCTGCGAGGATAATCTCAATCTTGTCCACCGGCAGCCATCATCAATTGAAACGGCCTGTACACTGCGCGCTAGCTGCTTGAGAGTCTTTCTGCACCACGCATACGGCAAGTAGCATTGTTCCTGTCTGGAATCTCAGATCTCATCTGACCAATTCCTTTATCAATCTTGCTGCTACGACTGAGACTAAAAATCGAACCGCCCAGATCTGAATATCTGGATTGGGATTCCTGTAGATCGGTCCCGTACGCGCGAGCATGCGGAAGCAAATTGCGGATCCGTCGTACCCCGGAACAAAATATGAGACCTTGCAAGAGCCGTGACGGTCGCGTGAATGAGTAGGTGCGTATGTACACCGGAAGCACTCGGCACCGTCTCCATGAGTCGCTGGCGCCACTGTACCATGCGTGCGTTACTAGAATAGTGCCCCTGTTCACCACCGCTAGGAACCAGTCCCGGGCCCGTCGCTCCTTGATCTAACCTGATCTCCGTCTACACCAGCAGAGTCACGTAGGGAAAATGCAGATTCAGTCTGTGCGTGGAAGAACGGCGCGCTCGAGGCTGCGCGTCCCTGATACCAACCCAACCCAACCCCATTCAGTACTCATTTCAGACATTTGTGTATGGCTGGTTCTTCATTCTCTGCTTCATCATGATAATAACAATACGTCAAATAAATACGAACAGCTATCCCAACTGCGCCCGAAAGACCTTCTCCTAAGCTCACATACTCAACAAACATCACCACTTCGCCAATGGACCGATCAATCAAGTTCATCGATGACTGAACGCGATTTACCCGGCCCCGGGAGGTTCTTCAGGATATCCTTCAACGCCTGTTGTAGCTCCGCCGGGCTGAGCGGCTCGGGCGACCGCTTCTGGTTTTGCAGTTTCTCCAGGATGGCCTTCAACTTCTCGAAAGCGGTTTCGCGCGCCTCGATCGGCGCACGCTTCTGGTTCTCGAGCTTCGCCAGGAGGGCCTTCAGCTTCTCGATGGCGGTCTCGCGCGCCTCGACTGGGCTGCCGAGAGCACGCGTCTGCTTGAGGTTGCCGAATTTGCTGAGGATCTCCTTGAGCTTTTCGATGATGGTCTCGCGCGCCACGATCGAGGGCGAGGTACCAGGCGCGAGCTTCAGCGGCCCGAATTGCTCCTCGATCTCCTTGATCTGGTCCGCGAGGTCGTTGCGCGTGAAGATTGAGGGTGAGGTACCGGGAGCGAGCTTCAGCGGGCCGCCGTGCTCCTCGATCTCCTTGATCTGGTCTTCGAGGCTCTCTGGGGTCCGTGCGGAGAGCGATACATCGCTGCGAATATGCAGAACATATGTGAGCATTGGTGTCTTTGTACGGATGGCAGAATAGAAGGAAGAGCTTACGCGATGGGTGCGCTCAGCGAAGGAGCAGCCAGCGAGAAGAGGACGGTGGCGGCGAGGATGAAGGGCGTAGAAGCGATCATGGTGAATGAGAGTGGCGGTGGGTTTGGGTGAATGAAGGACGTGAAGAGAGGGCGGGAGTAAGCAGTATGTGAATAGCAAAAAGGAGACCGAAGTAGCCTGTACTTGGTAGAAGGTAATGGAGATTACAGGCCGAGCTGCAGATGAAGGCGAAGATGAAGATGGAGTTCCAACGCCGCGATTCCTACCTTTATACTGGACAATCCTCGTCGAACGGTCATGTTCATGGCCTGTGGCCGTCCAGCGCTAGCAACCAGATGTCTGATTCCATGCAATAAGTGCTGCGGAACCGACTTCGCGACGAAGGGAAAAACACAGCTCAACCTCGGCGCCATCGCGACAGGTGAGTGCTGGGTCATGCCGCCTAGGAACCGAGCATCGATTCTGGGAGCGGAAGCGCATGCCGTGCCTCGAAGATGTACACACGCCATCATCGAACATTCATACTTCGCAGCAGCAAAGTGAAGCCAAGCATTGCGTCGCTGATGTCCACTGCTTCTGGTATCAATGATTGACTTGAGAGTTGAGCAGGAGTGCATACCTACCTTGCGATGAGCGAGCAGAATATGAGCGATGTAGATCGGCAACAATAAAGATGTCAAAATGCCTATGTGGATGGTTACAAGCCAAGAAGGAGCCATCTGAAAGATATGAACGACTGTGGATCTGCTGATGATACATCAGTGTGGCAATCATACTTTATGGATTACACGGCGCACCCTCCCAGTGAAAGTATTGCTTCTCATCCGATACTCACAAATTCAGACGACGCTTTCATTCGCAAGGGCCCGTGTTCTCGCATGGAAGCACACCACGTTCGCTCAGCGTCTACGAATCCCACGACTCATCAGAATGTGCTGGCCGCCCAACGCAAGTCAAGTCACTGTATCAGTACATGTACAGCCCTCAGGCACAAAAAGGACGACTTACAGTCTGTAGAACGATCCCGTCCGCTGCACATGTCTCTGGATCCACCTAGAATGCTTTCTCATCTACTACATCTTCCGCAGGCTCCACTAGCAATACCGTCGTCTTGATGAACAGTTACGGTCATTTGCAGTATGATGCCCCACGCACCGTCACACATGTCCAAGCCTGGACACTCGCTGCACACTCCTCGTACGCCAGTTTCTTCAGGGAAGATCAGCATCAGTGTAAGAACTCTTTCGCGATTGTTTAGAGGCACGCGGCCGGCGCTCACATTCAAGTCTAGGAGAGTGTGCGCTTGCTTGATGACGGCATCGAGGTTGGCGTGTAAGCGAACCGGCGGGTGGTGCAAGTCTATGACTTTATATGCGTTGGATTTGCCGGTGAATGCGAAGAGGTAAGTACATCTGCTGTGAGGACTGGACCTTATGAAATCTCTGGTGAGACATTAGATAGACATTAAAAGGCGCAGTGTGAGGTCGACACGTTGGCGCTAATTCCCATAACTGAATATGGCGTACATAGACCTTGGCTTCATTGCCGCATCTGCAAAGATGGCATTTTGGAATGACAAATGATATTGTTCCGCTGTCTAGTCAAGTGCCTATCCACATTCAATCGAGGTCGTTCATTGCATGAGCCCCCAGCATCGCACGGCGAGACCTGCTAGTAAAGGTGAGCGTCAGATCGTTGCTCTGGACCAGCATGTCTCTACACGTACCGGCGTTGCATTCCTCTACGGGTCTCGCCAGCGTTGCTATCAGTAGCATTTGACGCACTGCCGACGGTATCGGAGTTGCTCGTAGTTTCCGACCCGATAATCCCACCGATATCAACCGCAAGCCCAGCCGCGGACGCAACCTTCGCCAGGGGCACCTTCGAGATGATCTTGTGAAGCTTGGATTTATGCCCACGCTCCACAAGTTCGGTGTCGCGACGAGCGGTCTGTGTGGTATTGGTAGCCTTTTCGTCGTCGACCGCACCATCGTGTCCGGCACTTGCTAAGCTAGCAATGCCCTGACCGATGCTGACCGCGTCTGCAACATCTGAAAGTACTTTGCCAGCCGTAGAGAGCTTGTGCCTGAATCTCGGCTCGCGCGCGAACAGCTCGCTGGTATCACCACTGCGACGCTGAGCCTGTGTGCTGTCGGTGCTGTCGTCGGTCTTGGCCTTGGTGTCGGCATCGGCATCGGCACCGTGAATTTTATGTTCGATGGCCTCTTTGGCGCCATGGAACACGGCTTCGACTGCATCGACACCTTCGATTACGGGTCCAACGACGGGAAGGAACTTGAAGGGGTTGAATTTGGGATCGCGAGACTCGATGTTGATGTCATTGTCGAATATCGGAACTGGGATATGGGCCACTGGTGCGCCGCCCTCGATGATACCGCCTGCGGCACCATCAGATAGTTTTGGGATTTTGGGAATTTTGGGCAAGTGTTCGCGCTCGAGGAAAGCTGCGCCTTCTTCTGTGCTATAGAGGGACGCGTTGATAAGAGAAGGAAAGACGTCGAGGAATAAAGCGTATGACTTACACTATCGGTGCCGCAAGCGAGATATGTGCTGCCGAGGAGAGCAGAACGGAGGAGATGAGGATAATGGAGGTGCGCATTCTTGAAAGCGAGAGGTTGTGGATGGTAGAAGCGATTCGGATTAATTTTAGTGATGAAGAGTGCAAAATGAAGGCGATGAGTGGCTAGTATTCGGAGTGAAGGCGAAGGTGAGCAACCGGGCTAAAGAACAGAGCGCGCAACACGGCGTGCTTTTATACCTGACGAGGCCCACATCTCTGTCCCCGTCTTGCTGTTGCGAAACGATGAGAAGTACTGCCTCGACAGGCAACTATGCCTACGTCCTCGAATTGAGTACTAGGCTGACGATAAACAGAAGATTGTGCGGCCAGATCGTAATCCATATCATCGTCATCGAAGGGATGGAGGATTGTTGGACGGTTTCAGCTTTGCAGACACTTCCTGTGTAGTGAATCCATAAGCTGATAAAAACCGAGGCAGGGCGGCCACACGATTGAGCACAGCGATCGTGCAGGAGTTGGTGCTGTTTATTTTACTGCGGCGAGAAGCGTCAGTTCTGGTCAGTTCCCAGCCAGGCTCGCTCCCACGACTTCGCAGAGCCTTCATAATTCAGTTTCAATATCAAGTGGTGAAGAATTAAAAGGCGTTTCAAGGATGAAGAGACATCCAGTGACGAACAGTCGTGATCAGTGAATGGTGGAGGACCAGGAAGGCCAAGTAGCCGCATCAACGATCTTCAAGATGTGACGCGGCCCGGACAGCCCGCCGCATGCCTTGGCTTCCCAAACGTGATCTTCTTGCGACCCTCATGGATCCCTGTTATCATTCAGTCCGAAGCATCTTATTCGCTGTCACTTACCCTCTCTACAACCTATGAGCGCAATTGTATCCACGTGCGATATAATTTTATGGGTCTCGTAGGAAAGCAGGTTCAAACACAACAAGGCGTTCTGTATGGCAGAATACGTACGAGTACTAGCAGTATGTTTCTGCTGCCATTAGACACTTAGTGCTCCCAAAAGATCTCACCGCCACAGACTTTGATGACTGTTCGAAAATCGCATTTGGGAAAACGGACATCGCCAGGGTATGTGCTACATCTTCGAGACTCGATGTCATCTAATTGGGGAGCTTGCTCCCCTAAGATTGGGGTAGGGCGTCGAAAACCGTTTGCGCCGCCGTGGGAACATGGCCTCCCCGTGAGACAGAAATGGCCGCCCCGTGGGAAACGCGACTC
>NSJX01000022.1:286330-344689 GCA_002286715.1 Dentipellis sp. KUC8613 | reverse complement strand
TTCAGAAACTCTCTATTGAACACCCGAACCCAGGAAGCCTTGGCACATACCCTCACATACCTTTTGTCTTTTGCAAAGTTTATTGGGGTTTATCTCCGGTTCCATAACTATATACTATTTGTGGGAATACTTCAAACTACTGTAACAGAGCTAGGAAGCTCTCCATTCACTCCGGTGGGTTTACCCCCTGGAGCACATATTTGATGCCCCGATCCTCCCAACTGCCAGTGTTCGTCATTCACTTTCTCGTCGTTCTCGGGACGTTTTGACTTGGATCACTACTTGATAGATATAGAGGTGAGTTATGGAGGACTTTTTCTCGGCAGGCTAGACTCAGAGAGCTGGAGTCGCTATAGCGAGCAGAGAACTGATACCTACTTTCGCTACAGAAAAACGCATCTTAGGTTTTATATGGTTCGATCACATTTCTTTAAGCTTGGCTTCTCGCGCTATTCTCATCTGCATCTTTCCATGCGCTCCATGATAAAGCGGTGGCTGCAGTGCTGAAACCATCTAATAATCCTCCATCCACTCGACAAGCTGAGCTACGATGCGACATGCGCAATTATCTATTTTTCGCAAAGCTAGTGCCAAATTCGAGGCAGCAAGCGTAGCTGCTGGTCGACGGGAACCGCCCTCATCGTGTGGTTAGAGAAATGGGGAACAAAGATGTAGACCTCAATAGGTATAAAAGCACACCGTGCTGCGTGCTCTGTTCCTCAGCCTGGTCGCTCATCCTCGTCTCCACTCAAGTACTCATTAATCATTGTCTTCACTTCCTACTCGTCATTCTTCGCTCCTTCTTCCTATTCCCACTTTTAACATCTCTCTACCATTTTGAACCCCTTCGTTCTCAAAAATGCATCTTTCTACCGCTCTCATCTCCTACATCCTGCTCTCCTCGGCAGTCCATATCTCGCTCGCCGCGCCTATAATGTAGTCCCCACCTTTCCTTCTCACCCTCTTTTCTCTTCTGAGCTAACGCGTCTCTCGCAGCTCGGAGGAAGATGCACCATTCTTGGAGCACGGGCTCTTACCCAAAATTCCGAAGGCATACCATGGCGTCATCGGCGAGCCCATCGGGGATGGAGTGCCAGAACTGAACATACCAAGCACGGTCGCTGACGATGACGTCGACATCCAGTCCCGCGACCCCAAGTTCAACCCTCTCGAAGTCCTCCCCGGTGTAGGACCCGTGATCGACGGTGTCGATGCGGTCGAAGCCGTGTTCCACGGCGCCCAGTCCATCAAATCCGAAGTCCAGGGTGCTGCCGCCGATGCCGACGACGACGACAGCGCCGACAATACACAGGCCCAGCGTCGCCGTGGTGATACCAACGAGCTCTTCGCGCGCGAGCCAAGACTGAGGCACAAGATCTCCACGGCTGGCAAAGTGGTGTCGGGTGTTGCGGACGTGGCTAGTATCGCTCAGGACATCGCCAGCTTAGCAGGAGCAGGGCATGACGGTGCGGCCGATGAAGAAAAGACTACTAATACCACACAGGCCGCTCCAAGTCGTCGTGACATGGGCGGAATCACGGAGCGGCAGCCAAAGTTCAAGGTTCACAAAGTCGTCTCGAAGGTCCCTGTTGGCGTTGTTGTATCGGCTGCTGGGCTTGGAGTGGAGGCGGTTGGGTCGGACACCACGAGTGACTCCGAGGCTGCTGAGAGTGCGCAAGATTCTGCCGATGATATCATGGGCCAATCTCGTAGAGGAATGCAACGCCGGTAGGTGTAGATGTACCCGGGGCGACACAATGACGCTAACGTTCAGTCTGGTTTACAGATCTCGCCGCGCGATGCTGAAGACTAGTTCCGGGGCTCGTGAGATCAACAAGTTGGATTGAATGTGTTGCGATAGTCAGATGGACAGTAAAATTATACTTCTTGTCGCTTTCAGCCATGCACAGAGATTTGGAAGGCTTTGTGTAGGGTGGTTCGGGAAGTCGTAAATGTAAGACAGCGTGGATTTCTTTTATCGGCTTCGCTTTCCGCTTTGGATATGATAGCTGAGGACGATTGCCCGGGTCACAATACTGCATGTTTTCCGAGCTGATATTAGACGCAATTGTTGATATATCGAGCAAAGGTCTAACCCAACCCAACCAACTTCCAGCACGAAGTAATCAAATCCAGAAAACCGGAAACGATGCTATTGTATGTGTTGCATGTGAATGTACTCGCGCATGGGTCGGCTTTAGGCGTTCCACGTACCCGTCACCCGTTGCCCATTCACAATAATTCGCGCTCTTGAGAAAGAATATCCATCACTTCCGCAAACCGTGGCTTGATCTCGCAATCCGAATGCGCCGGTCGCCTACGATCAAATGTCGAACAATCAGCAGACCACCCAAGGACGAAAAGGCATTAAGGCAACGCACAAAACAAGCCCATCCTCCACAAACGCGTCCGGATCCACACGGACTGCTTTCCCATCTTCATCCCTCGCAGGCTCTACCCGCGCCGCCCACAGCAACACCGCAGCCTTGATGAACAGCGCCGCATTCGCCACATGTTTCCCCACACAGGCGCGGCGCCCAAACCCAAACGTCCTATGGTCCTCCTCAAACGCGCCCGGGCCCTCCTTCAGACCGCCTTTCTCATCCAAATACCGCCCCGGATCGAACTCGCCCGCATTCGCGCCGTACACGTCCACGTCGTGGTTCATGCGCGCGATGTTCGGCAGGCACACGGTGCCGCGCGGGATGAACATGCCCGCGTACCAGTCGTCCTGCGCGGTGCAGTGCGGGAGGCCGAACGGGCTCGGCGAGCGCCAGCGCAGGAGCTCCTTCACGAGAGCCTGGAGGTACGGCAGGTGCTCGAAGTCGGCGAAGGAGGGTATGCGCGCGCGCCCGACGACGGCGTCGAGCTCGGCTTGGGCGCGGGCTTGCGTGTGTGGGTAGGCGGCGAGGGCGACGACGAGCCAGGTGAGCGCGAGTGCGGTGGTGTCGGAGCCTGCGGCACTGTCAGGTCGGAGTCAGATTCAGGAGATAGAAGAGAAGGACAGAGATGCGCATGCGTACTACATCACCCCGGCGAGCCAGGCATTTTCGCGGTATGAGAGTCCGGACTTTGCGTTGTCGACGAGATTGGATACGAAACACGAGCGGGCTTTGCCAGCGGCCTTGAAAAACGTGAAAGTCAGATGTGCGGGATCTAGGTGTCGAAACGCAGGAAAACATACCAGGCGAGTTTGGACGCCGTGCGTAAGGTCTTCGAACATCCGATTGTCGTGCTCGAACCAGTAGGTCGCCTCGCGCTTCCACTTGGCAAACCTAGGCCGGGCTTCTTCAGTGGCATGTTGCATCAACGTCAAGCTGATAACATACCTTTCTGGTATCCACATCATCCACGGGAAAAACTCCACCCAAAATGTGCCAGGTTTGAGTGCCTGTGTGCGCCTGCTCACGAACTCGTTGATGTCTTTGATGGTCTTGTCCTCCTCGGAGGCGATTGGCGCGTGATCGTATACCATGGACATGATGAGCGACGCTGCGCTCCGCCGGATCTGGGCTTGCCATTTCTGAGGCGTCTGCAGGATGTGTGTTGCGAGCAAAACCGCTTCGGTGGTCTGCATCGGGCGATACTGAGGCGCCACGTCCTTATTGAGGGCGTCATGTGCGGCGCGGCGCATACGGCGCCATCTAGTGCTATCGTGAGGCTGAGCAGGATAGAAGAGTAGGTAAGAAGGACATACGTAGCATCGATAGGCTTGGAGACGATCGAAAGGCCGCCGGTGAATTGATCTTCGACGATGCTTTGCGGGCGATTGGAGTATATCGTGGAGCGGCGCTCAAGTAGGTCAATCGCTACTTCGCGCGAGTTGATGACGAGAAGACGGCGTCCAGGAACACTCAAGTAAAATAAATCTCCTGCGGAAACGATTAGGTCGGTCACTCGGAATATGCACTCCGCTTACCATAGATATTAGCCCATCGGCTGAAGGCCAGATGCTGCGGTCTTTCAAGGAGATGGAAGAAGTTGCCGAGGAATGGAAGACCGGTGGGCCCTGGAGGAAGATGGCGGAATGGACTTCGGATATAGCGCACGAACAAGGCGGTGCAGAGTCCGACAATGAGGACGAAAATAAGGTGCCGAAAATCCTGAAATTTCGCAGGAGTGAAAGGCAGAGACATAGTGGGCACGGTGTGGCTATGGCAGGCAAGGTCCGTGCAAAGCGGTATACTTATAGTGCTCTCGTTAGCCAAGCAATTAAGTATTAATATATGTGGTACTTACGGAATGTCAGGGCACGTCCTGCCAGTACTATTCGGTAAATAACATACGGCAGCTACCTTGCCGAGGGATGGATCAGTGTATAGAAGTTGAAATAAGGAGCTGGTTATGCGCACATCGTCCCAATCCCGCATCTCGATGTCCATATTCGTCTTTCCCGTCCACAAACGGCAGCCCCGCTTCCTCTCTCGCACCTCACGTGCTCTATTACTACATCCCTTCACGCAATACGACTAACACCCCGAGCGCAATGCCAGTGCCTACCAAAGCCTGTGTGGCGCGCTTGACCGCCGAACAGACACGTCTCCCCTCCCGCATGATCCAGACAGGTCTCCGACGTCTGGTCTTCCCAGTCTCCACGTCATCCAGCTCGATATCAGTGGCGCTTGGGGCTGTGGAGAGCAGGGCATCGAGCAGATGCGATCCATCAAGGGGCGCAAGAGGGAGTAGGTTCAGGATAAACAGCGTGAGGCTGAGCGTGCGCGTGTAGCTATGTGGGTAGAGATTAGCCCAGTTTAAGCCCAGTTTAAAAACAAGCAAATTGACCTACGTCAAGAAAAGATCAATCGCATCTGAAACCCACAGCGGCATCCAGGTGAAGTGAGACGAGGACACGGATACTGAGAGCGTTTCTCCGTTAATAGTGTTCTGACGAATAAGGTGGGAAGTATACTCACTCTGCTCGTACACCTCCCAGCGTGGGCCGCGCCACAGTATCACGCGCTGTATGCCCTTCTCGCCCGATGCAAGAACAAGTCGCAATAACTGCTGATCTGGCCGCGGGCGCACACAGGCACAGGGACTCTCTGATTCTTCTTTCTGGCCACGCGTGTTGGGCGCTGCAGATGACAGACTGCATCGTGCCGGGATGTCACTCTGCATCGATGGCGCGAGTAGCGGCAAGGGATCGATGCACCGCTCCACGGTGAGATGCGGTTCGGAGAGCGTAGTATATGTGAAGCACGCGTCCGGGCTCTCTCCTGAGTTCAAGTCACAGCATATGGAAGGTTGACCTGCGCATTCGGGAGATCAGCCCGAGTATTTGTGCTAGTTGTAGAATGCGACTTACTCAGGAACAAAGACGCGTCGGTGCACCACCCCATCCCAGACTCCCTTTGCGGATTACCATGTAGGAGGTACTCATGCCAAGTATCTGCACTATCAAGGTGCGTGTCATCCAGAGCAACGATGACATCGCCCCTTCGCACGAAATCGACGAGTGCACTGCCTGAGTCCACGGCAGTGACAGCCAGCGCATCACTTTTAGGTATTGGTAGTGGAAGTGGGAGCAACAGGAGCAGAAAGAGAATAAGGTTGTGCAGCGGCCCTGCTGCGGGGAGACGCGCCGAGGTGGTGGCGGGGAGTGCGGTGAATAGAGAAGGGAAGAGGAGCGCGAAGGAGGCACCGAGAGATTGAAGGGGTATCTGGTCGCTAGATTCTCAGTTAGTAAGATATTTGGGATGTGCTGGTCGGACTTTGAGAGTCGGACTCGCTCTGAAGGCTGTAGCACGCGTGCCAGTGTCAAACCAGTCCAGGCAAGGCTCAACATATAGCCCTGGACGAACATTTGACACGGGGAAGCAACCTAGACAGTACCCTGCGGCACCACACAATTCAACTCCAGTTCACCGCTTCGACTATTCAATCCGACTGCATTGTCCCTCAGAGACGAGGTCCGAGTGTCCTGGCCTAAGATGAAGAAAATTCACGTACAGGGCGGCGCAGAGAACGTGTCCTGCTTCATGGAACGCCTGTGAAAACACAAGTCCAAGGAACAACGGAGGGAGATGCGAAAGTGGAAGGGTTATCCCGGGAATCTGAACAGTGTCAGACCAGTAAGTTAAAAAAAAAAAAGGTGATGAGGTGGCTCACAAGGATATGCAGCTGAAGACCAGAGTCAGAGTAGGGTATATCTCCCGCCGGCGCGTCTTCCCAACTGCGTTTGGCGAGTCCATTAGGTGGCTCGGCGGATGTAGGCGTCGCGAATAGTAGTCCCGCGAGTTGAAAGCATGTCCACGCTGCACAACCAATGGATAAAATCATCCCTAGCACTCCGACTACTGTCCCCAGGTCATACGCAATCGACAGCGCGCGTCGAGTGCGCGGTGCGCGTACTAGCCATCCTGCAAGTCTATCATAAGCTGCATTCAAAGCAGTCGTTGACAGTCGAATGTGAAACGGAGAAAGCGTGATGCTTGTCGTGTCTGATCGATACAAAGTTGTTGGCGCGGTCGTAAAGGTGCTAGCATGCTGTGATTGCGAAAGTAGTGGTGCCGGCAGGAGAGAAGTGCGTGACGCGGATGCGCGTATGCGGTGTAGGAGTGCGGGGAGAGAATGGATGGCAAGCCAAAGGACAGTTAGACCGAGGAGGAACGATGGGAGGCCCATGCCCGGCGCTGGCACCCCTCAGCGACTCGGATGTGGATGTGGAGTTTGAGCAGGTGTTGGCGCCGGTTGGCGCGCCGTGACTATTTTCACGAATTAGAATATTCACTATACTTAGTGTAGACTATCGCAGCTTGCACCAGCATCGCGCGATTCCGTGCACCAGCTGCTGCAGCCGAGATCGTGCACAACTCTGTCGCATCACGTAGCAAATTATGAATACGGAAGAAACAAAATGTGAATACTCGAACCTATTGACCACCGCAGGGGTCGAACCTGCAATCTCCTGATTCGTAGTCAGACGCGATGCCATTTCGCCAGGCGGCCATACAGATGGAGAGCAACATTAGGAACCAGTCCTTATGTAAATTTCCGGAAGTTGCGCAGTCGTTCATCCTCAAGTCACAAGTATCAGAACCGGTGCACTACTCAGAATCCAGTGCGAAAGAAACTCTTCGACACATATCTATCACCACACCATGGCCAGGTGCTCGGAAGTAGATGTTTGTACAGCTAAACATGGCCGCCTGGCGAAATGGCATCGCGTCTGACTACGAATCAGGAGATTGCAGGTTCGACCCCTGCGGTGGTCATGAAAGAAGTCCTATCTATCGATGTTTTTTTGGGTCTTGTAGTCGTTGTCAGCTTGCAGCCGCTACTCTTACTTCGAAGCTTGAAGCAAAGAGTTAAATTGTAGTCCGAGTGCGACTGTTCGAGCCCGTTGAGTTGTACGAGTCCATTCATCAATACGGGAGCCGGATTCTTGGGTTCCAAAATCCCACCGCGCGTCTGTCTGTCTGCCTGGTCTCCTGGAGTCCTGCCTTTCAACATCCACAATTCGCCGTTCAACACCCAACATCCCGAATACAAAAGAAAAAGAAAAGAGCACGGCGTCTCCATTGAACACATGTGGACCACCCTTTAGGTAGCAGCAGCGGTCGACCAGCGTATCCGTGTCAAACGGCCCACATCCCCAGTCAGCGCCATGCGCCCCACCAGCCGGCTATACCACCCTGCGCTGTCGAACGTCCATCGTGGGACGGCATTTGAGCAGCGCGCGCGTCGCATCCTGCAGGACAACATGTCCATGGAGCTCACGCGCGTCGGCGGGCGCGACGACCGCGGTGTCGATCTGCTTGGGTGGTGGTGGTTGCCGGATACGCGCGCCGCGGCTCTGGTCCATCGAACAGGTGCGTTTCCGTTTCCACTGCATGTGCTAGGTATGAGGCGGGTTGCTGATGGCATATGGGCGTGTTTACACAGAAATAGGTGGGGAAAGGAAGCTAGGTCCTCACATCCCAATGCGCCGCCTCCGCGTCCTCGCGCAGTGTAAAGCCGAGAAGAAGAAGCTGGGCCCGGCCTACGTGCGCGAATTCGAAGGCGTTCTTGCGCGGCACAGCGCCTTCCCCTTCCATCCCACCCTATCCACCCCTTCGGCATTGGCAGCATCGACCCCCGCATCCACAGCACCCGCCGCCCCCGTGCCAACCGTCGGCGTCCTCCTCTCTGAGTCCCCCTTCACCCGCGCGTCCCTCCTCGCAGCGCACTCCTCCCCTGCACCCCTCGTCCTGCTGCACCTTCCGCCCGCGCGAAGCACGTCTATCGGCGCGGCGGTGTGGAATCCTGCGCTGGCGGCGTCGAATGGGCTACTGAGGGGTGAGATTGAGCTGCGGTGGGAGCGGTCGGTTGACGCGGGAGGGGATGGAAGACCGGGGTTGTGGTGGGAGGGGAGGAGGTTGGGTGCGTGGAAGCCGGGGGAGAGTGGAGGCGTCGCGGGAGGAGGAGGAGGATAGAGGCGCGGTCTTTGGCGCTGCGAATAAGATACGTGCCAAATGAATGTGAGTGAATGATTGTTATGGACGTCTCGCATTTGTGCTAACGGATGTCTTCGCAGCCTGACTGCTGGACTGGATGGTCAGATATCATAGTTTATTACTCTATAGTGAAGCCTCAGGCTATTTTTGCGTAAGTCTCTCTCGCAGATTTGGCCGATGTTCCACATCTCACATGACGATGCCTAGTAATTAGAAGTTTGTAAATTATGTGCGTATAGTAACGAACACTCGTCGACGTAGCGCATCTGTCTGATTTCAGCGCGCCCTCCGAAAGCAAAACACAGAACTCGACAGTCATTGAACCTATTGCCACCAGGCAGCCGGAGAACCCCACGCCCTCGACCCCGTTCCAAAATACTTGCCACTCCCCGTACGCCCTCGGAATGTTTCGAGAAGGTGCCGCATCTCCTCCGCAACTCTACGCTTTGTCTCAACCTCTTGGCGTTTGTTCCAGCTTCCCTCTCTCCACCTATTCCCAGCCCACATGAAGCCGTCTCCAGCATGCCTCTCGCTGACCTCGGCGTGAATCCCATCCACTCTTTCCAGAAATCCCACGCGCTTGAGGTACTCCATCTCCTCATGGCCAAGCTTGATTCCCCACTCCTCCGCAACGACCTCCAAGAACAACTTGCTCATATGCTTCTCGAAGACATCCTGCACCTGCGCCTGGCACTTATCGCGGAGCTCCCTGCCGACCTCGCGCTGGATCCTGCGCTGCACCGCCCGCGGGTCCTCCATCGCGAACATGTCGACGTGGTGCCGCCAGTGCGTCATCATCTGCTTCTCCACCTCCCACCGGAACTTCTCCTCCATCGCACGCGCTTTGCCCTCGAGCATGCTGAAGAAGCCGACGCCCTCGAGGTATGCGCGTTGCTTAGAACTGAGGGTAGGCAGGACCGCGAGCTCGACTTCGTTGTCCTTGTCGTGTTCGTCGCCGGACTCGTCGATGTACATGACGACTGAGACGTGTACTTTGTCATTGGGCTGCACTCGGACGCGCGATCTCGGCTGAGATGAAAGTAAGATTTCTTATATTCTCGGAGACTACGCTGCAGTGGATCTCACCTGTTTCTTCCTCAGCTTCTTTAGGATGCTGCACGGCTCGGGGGTCACCCTAGCTGGTGTGCGTTTAGGAGCGGGAGACACTCGCGGGGGTGGAGTCCAACATAGAGGCGATTTTGAGTGCAGGAAATCGCAAGGCCGCCGGGGCGTCGGGCACCAAAGCGGATGACTAGTACTTTGCTCCAATGCTTTCCTCGAAGGTCAGTTGGTATGAGCTACGTTTATGGGATGTGATCAAGAACTCACGCTTGATCTCGTGGTCCAGCTTGGGCGTGCCGAGCAGCTTCTTGTAGTCCGCGCGCTCCTTGCTCGTCATATCGCCCGTCACCTTCCAGTCTTCCTCTCTCAATCCCGCCGCTGCGAGGCCGTACTTCCATTCTGCGCAAATGTGGGAGACCAGCGCCCGCAGCGTCTCTCTCGCGTTGTGGACCTCCAACCTGCTCAATACATTATCCATTGGCTGCAGATGCCGAGACTCCGGTGGCTCACCTCCAGTCCCCGCTCAACGGCGGCGTGCGCGCCTGGTCGTACTCCCGCTCGCGCTGCTGCCTCTCCCGGCCAAACCTCTTGCGTACCTGCTCGAACACCGCGCGCACCTTCTCCGCCTTCGCCAGCTCCATCGCCCGCCGCATGTTGTCGGCATTCGGGAGGCCGAAGTACGGGAGGCCGGACGGGCTGGGAATATGGTGCGTGTCGAAGTCGAAGTCAAACATGGGAGAGAAGTGCTGAATATTCAAAAGGCAGGCTCCCTCTTGTACTTGGGCTGCATAGAGCGCGCCCACGCCACTGCCGTGGACCGAGTCCTAATCCACCAGACTGCACAATGCACCGCCCGTCCTAGCACCCGGACCAGCGTCTCCCTATCGCGGCCCACCTGTACCGATACGCAGACTCGGGAAGTTTTCAGGTGCGATATTCCGGTGCGCTCTCCAGCACTGGCGGTATCATGATGCGAGCAGCTGTCCTAGGCATACGTGGTTCGGCCGCCCGCAGTCCACGGGTGTGCATTTTCATCAGTACACCATGGTCGTGATCTCACATTCCTCTGGCTGCGGGGAATCTGGATCCGAGTCGAGGCGAGGCCCGATGGCGCGTCTACGTCGAGCGTTGCCGCGTGTGCTTCAAGCGCGTTCCTTGGTACGTAGAATTTCGGTCATACACCCGTGGTATGGTCTGCTTATGGAAACGGCACCGGTACTAGTAACTAGGATGATCGAATTCACCATCTGTGTGTGCACGAGTAGGTTTGTTTAGATATCGATCCCGTGCGGTCGGCCCTCGTATCCGGGATGCTGTACATTGTCCGAGTTCCGGTGGTTCGAAACGGAGGGATGCTGGGTGGCTCAGGAACGTGGAAGGGACTCGCTACAATCATAGTGTCTTGTGATCGCGTTGCGTTCTGCCCACCTGTCATCGCTTGGTCGAGACGTACATATCGCGACTACATGAAGATCGACCGGTACGAACGTCGGAACGATCTATATACACTTCGAGTCAATGGTTTCCGGGACTTGTGGGGTGTATCAAATCGGAGGCTGGTGAGTGTTACAGATCTCGATGATAGTATCGTCAAATCACAATTGAACTGAAAGTGTGACGAATGGTACACTGGAAATCGTCGATGAGCTCCAATCTGCACGGGTATAGCGGCTTGTTGAAACCAATGAACTGCGTCCTAGGACATTCAGCGCCTCCCGCTCTGCTCAAACATCAAACAACTCGAACGGGCGCAGAATCCATATCGGGATCCTCCTAGACAGACAGTCCGTTGACGCCCTGTTCCTGGCAATCCCAAGACACGAGGATCGCACCTCAAACCAAACAAGACGGTCCCCTTGAGCATCGCCCGCTCCCTTATGCGTTCTAAAGAAGCCTGCAGCTTGTCATACGCCGGGTCGGCAGAGCCCTCTTCGATAACCGCACGTTCCGCAGCATAGGGAGGCTGTCCTCAAGAAAAATTCTCACTGCATCCTTGCTGCAGCGAAAGGCACCATACGCATTTGACTCGATGTCTTGGTGTCTGGCCTAGGCTCGTGTCCGAGATATATACGGCCGATCGGACTTCAACCATTTGCGCATTTACCTCTCATTTACAGCGCTGGGAAGCTTTCATGCTCGCTGTTCTATTGAGTGGCTCTCAGAGCGGTATGGTAGGATCTCGTGTACTAGAAACTACAGGCATTGGATACATACAGAAGGGACCTCCGTCTCAGGCTTACGACATATTTCGCAAACCATCCGTGCTCCATCAACCGGGCTGAGTCTAATGTCATGAAGCTTTGAGCAGGTTTCTTTGAGAAACGACAAGCCGTCCTCTGTAATTCTTGATGGACTGGATGATAAGGAGTCGAGGTGAAGCATTTCCAGATGGGTCCACTTCGAGACGGTATTCTGCAGGAAGTCATCATCCCAAAGTATACGACAGATAACGACTGTGAATGACTCTAGATGACAAAATTTATCAAGCAAGGGAAGTGACTGCCCATGGCACAATACATGCTGCCCGACTTGGGTATCTAATAAGAGATGAGATATCAAAGGTTGGCAGCCTTCAATCTTGAATTTTCGAAGTGTGTTTGAGTTCAAATTCTGGCGTACAGCATTAAATAAGTCTATTTTATCGACATGGTTCTCAGTGTGGCCTCGGAGAACATATGCTTCAAATGCTTCCAGTGGGTGGCTTTTGAGATGACTATTATTCATGATGAAATTGATCACCATCTCAAGTGTATTGACGCGAATTATAAGGTTTTGGAGCGAGGCAAAGTTTTCTGGCCCGAAGGTGAGATGTTTCGTATCATGCACAACCGTGTCCAGAGAATGGAGTGTAGACATGTTTCCAAGACGTTCGTAAGTTGCAGCTGTGAGCTTCGCTTTGGATGCGAATGATTGAAGCTTCAGGTTGCCTAATTTCAAGTCCAAGCATGCAGAATGTACCTGTGGGTTGTGAATGCCCGGATGGTGCACAATACACAGCTCTTTCAGACAGATCGGTAGTGACGAAAGTGCATTGGCAAGCCATAGACCGGGATGCACATAAAGCCTCTCGAGTTGAGGCCCATAGAACAATGGCAGATGTTCCATCTTTTTTCCGTCACTATAGACCCAGTGCAGATGCTGCAATCTCGGGAACTTGAAATGCGCCTCATCGAAAGATTTCAACGAGCGAAGGACATTCATCCTGATTCCGTCCCGATCGTGCATCCACAGAGTTCTAAGGCGATGAGCATAGTAGTCGAAGCGATCCCATTGGTTGTTGACGTCGTCAGACAGCAAGCGAAGGAAAGGCAGCAGGGACGACATGTCTCCCCACAGAGCAGCCGAGCTCTCCTCTAGGCACATTTTCGATACTCGCGCAAGAGCCGCCAAGGTTGAACATCCTTCCGCTCGGGCCGACTCATGGAACTGCGATGGCGAAACATGCGATGGAAGTGGGTTGTATGGATCTGAAAGGTAAACAAAAGTCACGATCTGGAACAGAACGTCACGGTTCAATCGCGCCACCACAACTTGCATAATGATACTAGGAAGGAGATGTGAGTCAATAAAACTAGAAATATGATGATGCACTGCCGACTTTATATCCGATCCTCGTTGTTCTCTTGATTTCCCTCTGGAATGGATCGACTGTCGGTATATGTAGCAGTGAGAGCGGCCTGAGTACGTCGCTCGTCGCGGTGCTGTGGCACTTGATGGCGCAAATGACTAGTCCTAAACCTGTTTGACCAGAGGCCGCCGACGATGATGGATCGTTACCCGAAGCTTTCGATAAGGAGGGGGGATGTTCTAGGTAGAGCTGCAAATGAATAGGACCAACTTTGTACTGTGCGATGAATCCTGCGAGAGGCGAGGCGGTCGACAAGTGATTTCCCCTTTTACGCAAAATTTGGAATATAGGCGCTACTCCCTGAAGATGCCTAAGCAAGCAACGCCTCCCGTAAGAAGGCGTAGAGGCCGATCTGTAGAGCGGCAGGCCCCTGATGAAGGCCAATATATGGCTCAAGATAGATGAGGGTCACCGACGGCGGGATGAAAGGTTTAGCGGAGGCGCCTTCCATATCGTGCACAAAGCGTGCGGAGAGGACCAAACATAGCCTTGAACACGTCATATTGAGAGATGCTGTGCAGACGAACTCCTTGTACTCGAAAAGGCGTATTGTTTTTAGCAACGCGAGTGGCAAACGACATGATCTTGGAAGCATTAAAGTCAATCTCCGGCCCTCGCCTATAGAGAAAATTTCGTTAAGCATCGAAAATAGGATATAAAGAAGACAGCACCAGCTCTTACCATACGTCCGTGATGCTATAACTACACAGAATCCGCTGAGCATTTCCCATATGCACGTCCTGCCGCGACAGCTCGCGGTTAAACGGGAGTTCGCGCCTTCTGCTCTACTTGATCAAAGAGAATCTGGAGAGCTTTGGAGAAAGAAAACCTTCTTATATGATGTGGACGGCCGGCAACTGTGATCAGAGCCCCCTCCTTCGGAGCATCTGCAGCCCGTTCAGGAGGAAGAGGAATGAGTGGCACCACCGGCCTAAGAATCTTGAGCACCCTGATAACAAGAGTGGGCGATCTAGGATCATTGGGCAGACGCGAACCCTCGAAGCAACAGATTGCACTCCCTTCGTGCGGACGTGATCAGCAGGCATTCGACGCAGCACGCAGACTCACGAACACACTCACCCCGAAAGATGGGGTCACGCTGCCCCCATGCATTGGCGATCTTGCATCTATATCTATCCCAGCCAGCGCTGACCGTCACGGGCCAGCGCTTCACATGGAAATCGACGGGAAATGGCTGGCCAAGTCCGCTGACGAGGCTTGCGTGTTCCCAATCATGGTCCGTATAGCGTGCCGAGAAATGCTTCCGCGCATCGGCAAGCATGTCTGTGGTGACGAGCCCGTCGCGGAGGAGTATCTGGTGCAAGGGTTCCGCAAAGGCGGACGTAGCTATGACCTTGGTGGAGATCGTCCAGGGCGTGTCCGGGGCACTGCATAAGTCCTTCCCGGCCGCGAATCCCGCGGGGTCTCCATCTGGCACGATCCGGAAGCGAACCTCGCCGAGTACACCGGGCTGGATTTGGATGTAGTAGAAGAACCCCTGCGTCTGCGGGGGGAAGGGGAGTACATGGGGATTCACGCGGTCCGCGCTTGTAAGGTAATGTTTCGTCAGCTCGCCGTGGCCGAACTTGGGGAATGGTGAGATGGTGAGGAGCCCAGACACGTCACAGAAGTCGGTTCGTGTGAGGTGCTTTGGGTCAAGAGTAGAGAACCACGGCCGATGACGGTACGGCTGGCGGGTCTTGTTCGGTTTTGCCTTTGGTTTGTCTATCAACGGTGAAACCTGTGATTTCATCTGTGAGCATTCCGAGCTGTCAAAGGGAATAAACAGCAAGTAGATGCACACGTAGCGTATGGGTGCAGTCCGTGAGGATGAATTGCAATGTCTACCCCAATTCCCCAGGCCATCGGGATATCTTGACTCTAAGACCAGGCTCCTCTGTATCGAGTGTG
Organism: Dentipellis sp. KUC8613; assembly: GCA_002286715.1. Lineage (NCBI taxonomy): Eukaryota > Fungi > Basidiomycota > Agaricomycetes > Russulales > Hericiaceae > Dentipellis > Dentipellis sp. KUC8613. The sequence goes on along the minus strand of NSJX01000022.1, from coordinate 329,653 downwards.
TCAGGCGATTTGCGCGAGGAAGCATGTCACGGCGTCGTTTATGCAGGTCGGTAAAGGACAGGTGCACACCACACACGGTTGAGGTTCATTTGACAGTAATCCGCTAGCACACGTACATGCGAACTTCGCTCAGGCCGACCACCGTAAGTTAAATAAGCGCCGGGTCGGCCAATGCCGTGTACCTTCAAAAGGCTGGTGTAGAGTACAACATATCACATAGGTGACATATAGCACAGACCTACACAGCCAATGCTATCTCTGGCCTCCAGAATGGCAACAAATATGCCACCCAGTCGCTGCATTTTGGTACGTTCCCCAGGACTGCATTTCTGCGGCCCGATGCAATTTCTCAAGCCCACAGCAAAGATACCGAACATCAGATATACGAGGCCGAGCGCACATACAGCGGCGAGTCGTCCTGTGCCCGCGCCAGCGGTGCCCGCGAGTCAAAGCTCGTCCCCGAGTTCCCGGACCACGACGACTTTATCGAGCCCAGCGACCCCGCACGCGAGCGGCGCGCGGGCTGCCACTGCCCCTTCTCCTGCGCCCTCGCCGTCTCCATCTCCGCCTCTGTCTCGATTCGCGCCTCCGCCTCATTGTCCCTGCCTTTCTCGAAGTCAGAGGGCGCCCAGTGCTCCTTCTCCCGCGGCGTCTCGCCCTCGTCCTCCTCGCGGATCGGCTGGCGGAACGGCCGCGCGGACTTGGGCACGAAGACGGAGCGCAGCGCGGACGCGGAGCGCGGGACGAACGAGACCCAGGGCATCGACGCGGAGCGCGCGCGCGACGCGAACGTCGCCGAGCGCGGCGTCTCGCCCCCGCCTTCCCTGTCGCGGTCGCGCCGCATGAAGGGCAGCGAGAACCCGGGGATCTCGCGCGCGGTGCGCATCGCCGTCGCGAGGTCCTTCTCGAGGTCCGGGTCGAGGTCTGCCGCGGTCAGCATGAAGGGCGTGATCCCGAGCGCGCCCGGCCCGCTGTTGTCGAGCCCGCGGCGGGGCGTCGCGAAGTGCGGGAGCGCGCGGAAGTCGGGGAACATCCGGCTTGTGATGATTGCGAGCATGAAGTTGACGAACCCTAGTTGCCAGACGGGTGCGTGAGTATCATTACTGGTGGAGTAGGAGAGAAGGGGTTGAGGGGGGCATGCGTACCGCTGAGGCTGAATATGACGTCGCAGAGGAGGGTGGCCCATGTTGGGACCTGTGCACCCGCGTAGCTCGCGAAACGCGCGATGGTAATAGGAAGGATAAGGAGTGTGTATGCGACCTATCCAAACAGCTCAACTTCAACAAAATGTGCAACTTTCAAAGAAACGACGTGTGCGTACCGGATACCTGTAGAAAATGTGGCTTCAATATTAGGAGTCGGTATCGTAGAACAAGTCGACTCACCAAACAACGATGGACGCGACGCGCACCATCGCAGCGTCAATCATGTCCCGCCCGATAGCGAGCTGCCAGCTCTCCCCGCGCGGCACGAAGCGCAGGCGCCACCTGCCGTTGATATCCCGGATGAGATTTCCCCGTACGCGGAGCAGGCTGAACGTGTACAGCACGAAACTCAGAAACGCGGAGAGCCATTCCTGTCGACATCCATATAAGTCACGAGTAGATAGATGCTCGAAGAAATGCACGCACAAAGAAGTACTCCAAGAACGTCTGTTCCGCAGGATACTCGTCTGTGATCCAGCACCTAAGACATAGACGGTTATTTCAGAATGTCCGGATGATGCGCTGTGCAATGCGAGGTTTCTCACCAGTAACCGGAGATGCCGAAGTACGGCCCACGCGCTTTGTTCTCGATTGCCAGGGGGCCGATGATGACTACAAGAACAACTGCAAGCCAGCCGACGACTATCGTGATCCACTTCGCGAGCGTCGAGACGTCGACGCGCAGGAAGATGAGGTTGAACGCGTGCACGGCGAGCATGAACGACCTGGGAGCCGCAGCACGTCATTCTCAGATGATGTGCAACCCAAGATGAAAGTGAGATGTTTACCATAGTGCTGCTCCCACGTTCCCGGCCTGTTTGACGCCGCCTGCAGGGTGCAAGCCAAATGGGTATAGATCTCGCGGTGAGGCGGGCATTGCTTACCCTGGATACTGCATAATGTGCCGGGAGTCACTGCGCCCTGGACTACCCACTGCGTGCTTATGAGGGTGCCGATAGCTTGTATTGCGTTGGCGAGGAGTAGCGAGTTGAGGTATGTGAGGATGTGTGTTCGAGAGGTGCGGTTGTAGAAAGCGGATAGCTAAAGGGGACGCCAGATGTCGGTGCAGGTATTACAGAGAAGGATCGTGACTCACGAGCCAGATTAGGAATACAGATAATAAGGATAGGGCTGCCACGAAGATGATGGACTGGAGGTCGTGTGAGGGCGCAACCTTGAGCACACGCATAAGGCAAAGACACGCACCGTGATGAAGTCTCGTGACAAATCGTTATACTCCACTATGGTCACCCTCGACGACTCAGACGAACCTTCGAGGAACCCACTCATGCCTCCCGTGAGTCCGGGTAGCGCACCAACGTACTCTTCGCCCTCAACCGGCGAGTCTTTGCGGGAGAGCGCGGCACCCATCAAGAGTGTCTTTCACTTGTAGATACAGAGAAGTGATTAAAGGAACTGTTGAGATATGGTGCGACGACCCGCGTCGGGAAGGGCTAGGGCGTGCAGGGGGGCAGAGACCAGCTCTGGGGAACGTCGATGGGAACGCGCAGCGTACCCTGGCCTCCAGCGGGCGACGCGAACTGATATAGCTCGATCCTCGGATGCCGTGACGCCCCAGCCACCATGCCGGTCGATCACCTCGCCTGCACAGGGGTGCCCGCGTAAGTCAGCCTTGGCCTGGCCGGCTCGGTGAGATCCAGGGAGAGGGATGGAGTGTTGGGAGCGGCGTTGCCTTGAGACGTTCGCTGCGGGATGTCGTCCGTGATGGTATCTGTCATTGCTCTCCGAAGCAGGTAAAGGTAATTCTCAGCATTGTCCAGGGTCGGATACGGTATCAGAGCATGCATGTTATGGAGGGCAGTGGGAAACCGAAGGAGGGGGGCTAAGCCGACATGGCAGGGAAATGATGCATCGTGTATGATCCAATACAGTCCAGCCCATCGGTAATCTGGACCAATGGTACGCGAGATGTAGAAAATTTGCGGGGCTCGGGTATGAGATAGATCACCTAAACCCAGTAGTCGACCTGGATGGGCAGGATGTATCTTCATCGAGGAGGACCTGTTCTGTATCAAGTTGGCAGCATCGATGGACTGCAAAGCTCTGCAGATATTATTTTTCTTGCGGCCTGCTACGGCCTTATACACACCTTGTCTGGCGAAGAGCAGGCACATTGCAACAAGTGAGGCCGGCGACGGAAGTTCCTGCAGGGGCAAGTTGCCGGCGTGCCTGACTTGAGCTCGCTACGACCTGCTGACTAATCCCATATTCCAGCGCTCAAAGGCGCGTGCAATCGTTCTCTTCGACGTGTTGCTCTCCTTGCTCGTCATTCTTGCTCCTGGCTTGTTCGTATCCTACAATACACGCCAAGCATCATTCCATGGATATCAATACCAACAACGCGCGTCACGACTCCCGACAAATATCTCTCCTCACGATTTCAAACCACCGAACGAGGAAATGTCGATCGTCGCAAGAACCATGATAAGAAGGACCCAGGCTTTTTCGCGCGCAAGAGGGTGAACTACGTGTATCGCTAGTGCAAATGAGGTGGGTTCTGATCTTCATAACCGTGTTCACACCATCCCCTTTTACTGCCACGCGTCTGCACGCGACAAGGCCTGTATGATGACAACCTCACGCTTCGCAGAGAGGACATTGCTCCTCGATGAGGCGAAGGTAGCGGACTCTTTCTGGTATACACCTGTAGAAATACGGGATGGAACCGTCAGGGAATGCTATCAAGAACGGAAAACTGACTATCCTTTCCTTTGGCACCCTTCATACACGTCCATCCTCCTGTCTGGCAAGCACGCTTACAACATTCTCTGCATTCCCTAGACATCGTTTCATCACGGTGCGACATCCGCTGCAACAACCGCATCGTCCCAAATGACACGCGTGTCATGAACATTCCCCGCTGGCAGCAAGTTCAAGTATGATATATAGCATATATACCTGTTGAGAGACATCTCGTTCGCCTTCATGTCCCGCGGTACATCGCAAGATCTGCCTCTAGGTCATCCTGTCGTCGTCGTTCAAAGGATGTGGTCTGCGGCAGTTGGTGAGGACTCTTGATTGCCTTTCCTGGTCGCCCCGTAATGACATCATCGCCCCGGGCGCCATGATCAGCCCTTTATCAACGCTCCCGGCGCCTCTTTCGCTTGTCCACCTACTTCCTCTCTCCCCTGCTCGCCATCCTCCTCAATCCAAGCATAGACACGATGGCCGATTTTATCCGTCGTCTCGTGTCCGGCAACAAAGCGCGTTTCAAAGATAGCGAACTCGACTTGGAGCTCGGTGCGTGCAGATTACGCGCGTGCCGGCATGCGATCCCCCGTTGCAAGGTCCTTCTGAACTCATGTCTGGTTTTCTGTTGCTATCGCAGATTTGGCGTATATCACCGACCACGTGATCGTCATGGGATACCCGGCCGTAGGCATCGAGGGTCTGTATCGCAACCGCCGCGAGGACGCGAAGAAGTTCCTCGAGCATCGGCATGGCAAGAATTACTGGGTGTTCAATTTCTGCCCGCTCAGAGAGAACTCGTATGACGCAGACGTGTTTGATGGGCGGGTGAGCAGGTACCCGTTCCCTGACCACCAGTGAGTACCTCTTATTTCACTTCGGTCTTATTCGGTTTGGCACGGCTACGGGTTATCCACATATGAAAAGAGGGCGATGCCTATCTTTGGGCGAGTGTCCTGTCCGGAGCTGGTTTCCATCCGTGTAACAGGCCCTTGTCAGGGTATTTTGAGAGCTGTGCGGCCATGTTTTCGGCCAAGCCGAATAGGCCTGCATATTCTCATGCATCCCTTGTAATGCCTTCATGACAAGCTCTCGGGTGCCTCAAAGCGAGGCGATGACATCATACAACCTACGGAATTTACTCATCACTGGATTCGTTCTGGCATCTGGCACACCCACGATGTCTGTTATGATGTCGGTTCATCTCCGAGGCTGCTATGGTTGTATGACAGATCTACGCCTCAGCACTTGTTGGGTTCGCGATGCGACGCGGTATCATGACCTTCGGCTCACTTCAGGGTCGTGCACCTTCCTATCAGAACCTACACGAGATGAACTGTTGCCGCCTGCCTTTTCTTCGCATTCTCATTCGTTTTGTTATTATATTCGTTACACCCAGTGCTAACATGGCTTTTCCACTGCAGTGCGCCTCCCTTGGCCATACTCGCGCTTGCGGCGCGCGAAATGCGGCTCTGGCTCGAAGGCTCGCCGGATCGCGTAGCTGTCCTCCACTGCAAAGGTTCGTCACACCCATTCCATCCCCCGCACGACAGGCCCATCCGCCAAGAATGATGTATCATTGGCGAACCGCAGACCCTTACTTCCACTGATAATCATGTCATCTCACACACTGACACCGATCTGCGTACAGCTGGCAAGGGCCGCTCAGGGACGCTCGCATGCGCGTACCTGCTCTCGCTCGACAGCCCGCCCACCCCACCCATGCTCGAGCGGAACTACAACAAGAAGGAATGGGCGAAGGCGAAGAAGGAGCGCGAGGCTTTGGGGCTCGACGCGAAGGATGCGAGCGAGGTGGAGAAGAAGGCGGAGGAGAAGGCGAAGAAGGAGTGGGCAAAGGAGCGCGCGGAGGAGTTCATGAACGAGATGCCGAACGACGAGGCGCCGGTGCCGCCTGAGACGGCACCTGTGTCCGAGGCGGAGGCGGAGGATGGGGAGTCCATTACGACGGCGGGGCCGGTGAAGAGCTCAGAGGGCTCGGAGAAGAAGGCAGATGAGAACGAGGGTGGTGAGTGTCCTCATCAAGGTCCCCAGCTATCGCCATCGTTCAACGCGCCGCGGACAGACACCACGCCGACCAGAACCGCTGCGCAAGGCGACGGCACGTCCAAGGCCGAGTCAACGCTCACGAGCGTGCTCGACCTGCACACCGCGCGCCGCATGCGCCGCGACTCGTCCTCCTCTTCATCCTCGTCCAGCTCATCCTCCAGTTCCTCATCCTCCAGCTCCTCCTCGTCCAGCTCCAAATCCAAAGCGCCCAAAAAGCCCAAGCAGGGCGTCTCGATCCCCTCACAGCGGCGCTGGCTGCGCTACTGGTCGCTCCTGCTCGCCGACGCAGGGCCGAAGGGCTTCTGGCCGCCGCTCCCGCACCCGCCGACGTCGCCCGACTACGACCGCGCCGCCGCGCCGCGCCCGCGCGTGCGGCTGCTCGGCGCGCAGGTGCGCATGCACGAGACGAAGGGGCTCAAGCTTGGCGTCGTCAAGGCCGCGAGCCACCTGCTCGAGCGCGCGGGCCTGTTTGCGGGCGACAAGGCCGCGCAGGCGGCTAGGTATGGGAATGGCGATTTGTGGGTTAGCTTGGCGAGGTATGAGGACGGGCTTGTGGAGGAGCTCGAGCGGTGGGAGAGGTGGAGTCGCGAGGTCGGCGTGGGCGGGATTGGGAGGAGGAGGAAGGGCGGGGAGGTGATGCCAAGGGCGAAGGCGGGAGAGGGTGAGGGTGGGCAGGTGACGGGAGAGGGTGAGGTGGATCTGGGCGGGGAGATCAGGGATCTGTTTGCGGGTGGCAGATGGGACCAGAAGAAGATGGTGCGCAGCTTTGCGCGGCTGGGCGTCGTGCCCGCGGAGCAGGTACGCGTGTTTATGGTTCGATGCGATGTGTATGTGATGCTTATGCGGAGTACGTGTGTGCTAGAAACAGGAGGGCAAGATCGTGACGCAGGTGTTGCGCCCGCACGACGACGACGCGGGCATCGTGCTCAACGCGAACCGCGAGGTGCGGTTCAAGCTGTACATGGGCAAGGTGCGCCCTACATCCTCTTCACACATACCCTCCTCCGTATCTCTAATCTCCCCGCGCAGGTATTCATGGCGTGGATGTGGCTCATCCCCGCGTTCGCACTCCCGCCGTACCCCGAAAGCGCCGCCAGCAGTGCACCGGTGACGCTGCGCTTTACACGCGCGGACCTCGACTTCCCGATCGGCCTTGGGTCTGCGCTGGTCGATGTTGAGTTGACGTTCGAGCAGCTCCCGCTCGGTGCGTCGGGCGAAGGGGAGCGGGCGCTGGAGCCGCCTGCGCGGGTGCCGTCGGGGGAGAGTGCCGTCGGGCAGGGGGAGAAGAGTGCAGGGGTTGTGGGGAGCGTGGTTGGCGCGCTGGAGGGGCAGACGGGGATTCGGCAAGGGGTGGAGGTGGGGCAGGGGTTGGAGGATTAGTCTTCGGACTTGGGACGGGTGATCAGTGCGGGGCTGTGGGGGAGAAGGAGAATCTGGTGAGTGTGCAGCCTGCGGGGATTGTGGGGATGTGATGATGTTTAGTTCGGGAAACCGTGAAGCGAAGCAGAATGGTAATGGTAATGGGTAACGGCAGCGGTTCCGCTTTGGCTTTGGATTTGGCTTCTAAGTGCGCGTGCCCCGTCTATCTCCGCGTCCGCTGCAGAAGGCCCCTGCTTCCAAGCAACATGTTGACAGTCACTCACTATAGTCGTTTTCTTGCACTTCCGAGCCCTGCATGTACATTAGTCTCGTTCCCAGCCGTTCTAGAGGAGGGATCCTTGCGCTCTGTATCCGAGGAGAGTGGTACCGATGAGATATCGAGTGGCGCAACCGGATGTTACCGAGACGGAGATCAAAGGCGGAGTCAAAAAAATCGGTCAGTTCGCGCGCATGGATCCCCCTCTAGAACGTCTGGTGTACTTCGTATAGAGAACCGTACACCGTGACATTATATAATCGATGTTGAGCGTCATGTGAGGGAAACGCGTCGCGTTCGCGTCGAATTTTACGCATTGTTGCTGACGAAAATGAGACTAGTGTAAGACTTTGGCATGCACTAGCTTTCTACCACTACGCCCATGGAATCCGACGTCGACTCCGAGCCCGCAGAGCGCAACACCACGCTGTCGCCCTGCGAGCCGGAGTCCGCGGATGCCGGGACACCCTTAGCCTCCGACTCCTTGTCAGCCCGAGCAGCAGCCCACAAAAGGCAGAAAGAGGCGTCCGAAGCCTTGCTCAAAGACGCCCGGGAACTGGCTAAGGCAAAGTTCAATTACAACCCTGTCAAAGCCAGGGCTACCATGGCTGAAGAATGCAAAAAGCGATCTAATGGCAGTATAGTTCCTCATGGTTGGCAATTGGATATCGCCGAATGTCTTGTTCTCGGCGTGGACTGCGAGCTTATCGCACCAACGGGTGCAGGCAAGACCATTCCTTTTATGCTTCCACTCTTTTACCAGCATGACAAGATAATCATCATAATTTCACCTCTTAATGCTCTCGAGGAAGACCAGGTTAGTATGCTAGCGAGAACAATCACGATTGATAACTGACCGACAAGGATGTACCGACAGGCTCGTCGCTTCCGTGCAATGGGCCTCTCCGCGCAGGCTGTGAACGGCACAACCTACACCGAAGACCTTCGAGAGGTGTGCATGCTCGTTATCTAGGCGCGATGACGTCCTGACCTGTGCAAAACAGGATATTGAGAAGGGAAAATATCAGATACTCGTCACCTCACCGAATATGTGCCTCCAACATGACAAATTTCGCGCGCTTCTCAGCGCGCCCGCGTTCGCGCAGAGAATATCGGCATTCATTATCGACGAGGCGCACTGTATCACACAGTGGGGGGAGAAGTTTCGCAATGAATACCTCCAGCTTGGGACTCTACGTGCATTCGTGTCCGCGCGCGTGCCGTTCCTCGTGACTTCCGCTACCTTGACGCCAACGGACCTATGCACAATACGAAAATCTGTTCACATCAATAGGGCAAACACATACCATCTGAACTTAGGGAACGACCGACCGAATCTCGAGTGGCATGTTGTTCACATGAAAGCCGGCAAATCTGACCTCGACAGCCTCAATTTCCTACTCCCCACGAAAGAAAGACCCAACCTCGAACGCACGATCGTGTTTTTTGATGACATACAGGTGTCGATGGAAGCGTGTCGTTGGTTTCGCGAGCGCCTGCCTGAGCATCTGCGCGAGCGCGTCTCGTGTTACAATGCGCGGCGCGGGGCACAGTCCAAACGTGACAGCTATGAGCGCTTTCGAGATGGCTCCACAGACGTGTGGTTCGCCTCTGAAGCAGCTGGTATAGTATGTTAGTCTGCTCTGTGATTTTTGCAGGTACTGAAGCATACGTCACCTAGGGATGTGATCTTCCGGGAATCAAGAACAGCGTGCAATTTATGGCACCGAGTTCACTGTCAATTTGGTTTCAGCGCGCGGGCCGCACGGCTCGACAAAAAGATATCCAAGGGACGGCTTACCTTTTGGTTCAGCCCACCGTCTTCCAAGAGAAAGGGAAAACAAAGCGTCAGGAAGGAGATGAAATTGAGTATGTGAAGACAATCGAGGATGGCCTGCGCACCTGGACCGAGGGAGAGCGTTGTCGTCGCGATATCGCAGACGAGTACTTCTTCAACCCGCCGGTTCGAGATCGTGAGTGCCTCCTTCCGATTCTGCAGTACGAAATTTCTTACATCACCATCGCAGTGCCTCTCGGCGTCTGTTGTGACGTCTGTCAACCAAACATGCACACTGATGCCCGCCCTCACACACCTGTCCGGCCTCGCGCTGACGGCGACAACAACGGCGACAACGACAACGACAACGACAACGACAACGCGTCCATTGTTTCCCACCCGACACCCAGCAAGAACCGGAACGCTTGTGGCAAGCGCGTCATGCGTGATCCCGAGCAAGGTCCTGCACATCGGCAGAAGGATCATCTCGCCCAAGCGAGGACAGTGGTAGAGAAGTGGCGTTCGGACATATGGTTCGAGCGCTACTCGACGGTGCCATACGGCGTCCAGGGTATCATGCCCGACACGGTTCTCACCGCTTTCGCATCAAATGGGCGCTGGCGAACAGTCGAGGACGTTACGAACGGCGGTCCACCAGCGGCGAACTGGGTGTGGCTTTCGCGACATGGTCCCGAGGTGCTGAACCTGCTGCGAGGCGTCGATGACCAGGTACGGGCGGCCAAAGAAGAAGCTCATCGACTCAAGATGGATGCGAAGAAGGCGGAAACAGTCAAAAAGAAAGCAGAAGCGAAGCGTGCCAAGAAAGAGGAGCAAGAACAGCGGTGAGAGGAGCGCAAACGCCAGCCGCGCCAGCCGCGACCTTCGCGTGCTCGCGCGAAGGCAGTTGAAACTAGTAATATTGCCAATGTAAGTTGTATATCTATCTTCCTGAACTGTACTTACGATGCGCAGATGCCGCGGATGCCCACGTCCACCCCGTTTCCAGGGTCACCTACCACGTATCAGTCTCGTCTCCTGCCACTCTCTCGTCAAGATCATTCACAGCCTGTTACAACGTATACCATGAATTTCGCTCCGCAATATCACTCCGCCCGCTCGTATGAGAGTCCAACAGGGCTGACAGGCAGCTCAGGTACAGTACCGTTTGCACGACCAACATGTTAGTGACACTGATAGCGCCCCTTCAGACCGGTCTCTTCTGCATCTGTCCCACACAGCTGCGCCATCTACGCCACACTCGCCTTACTCAACGGCATCATATCCGACCCGTGCGACTGGGCAATATCTGCCGGACATGTCTCCCTCACACGAAAGCATGCCTAGAACCACCCACAACATTGCTTTGCCTTACCCTCCCCATCCTTCGGCCTTCGTGACACCGGGCAGATCTGCCACCTCATCATTGCCAACTCCTCCGGCATCAAGTTCGCACACATCATTCGACGGCCGCATGCTGCCCTCGTCGCCAATGTTCTACATGCCTTATGAGCGGAATGTGCTTACGCGGCAGGCACCTTCCGTCGACCCTCCTCCTTTTGTGTCGCCGAGACTTCCAGTCTCGGTGTCGCCTACTCCTTCAAGTGTTCAGGTGCCCGGGCCGTCGCTGCAGAAACTAGTTTAAAGTACAACTGATCTAATTCAATGTTCTTCTAACCACTTCTCCTGTGTTGCACGAGGGAAAGACCGCCCATTCCACCAGCGCTCGATTGCCTTCTCTTGAAAAAGGGTGATTATACCCTGAGTTACGAAGTCTTTCGCGCGGTCGTCTGGTTTCTTCACCGTGCGGCCTGCTTCGTATGTATACCATCCTTCATTGAGAACAATGTTGGCGTACATTGCGACATCTTTCTCCTTAGCGGGTGACGAATGTCGGTCTCCACGGGTGAGTAGTGTATTCAGTTGCCACTTCAGATGCTTTTTGACTTCTCGAAGAACAGGGACTGCAGGCGAGATCTTTGTGAGGTATGCCAGTGTTGCGCCGGGACCAAATGAATGGTATGTAACCTTAAGATCTTTTATGTTCTGCTCCTGGGCTCGGTCAACAGGAACGAAGCCATCACGCTTCCCCGTTCGGTTAATCAACCAGCAGTGATTGCGGACGATATGCCTTTAAATTCGAAAGTAAGCTTTCCTGTGTGTTGAGAATACAAGGAGATACTTACTTCAATGTATCGGGCCATTCTCTGTGTAGCCCCTGCAGGATCTCCAACATTTCGATCATATACTTGTTGTTTCCTCCACCAGCGAAGCGCATCAGGAGATATGGAAACAGATCCTCGAGACGGCCAACGTCTCCTGTGCGTGTAGCTTCGCGCAGGTCAAGGTACGAGAGCACATCGGTATTGAACAGGATGGATTGGTATTTGACTTCATCCTTCTCGCCACAATGCTGCATCAGCCGAAGAGCCCGCCGAGAAGCATATTCATCATAGATTGTCTCTGCGAGCAAAACAAGTGCTTCAGGTGGTTGCTGGAGTAGATCTTCAAGTCTTGTGACCTTCCCGACAATCATCCACAATGCCCAAAAGTGGGCTTCCGCAATGTGTGTGAGTGCCTCATCGAGATGGTGCCAGAATGGGCCCTTGACTTGGGTCAAAAGAAGGCCTTTTCGGTTGAGTAAGTCGAATGCTCTGTGAAGACCGATACCGCCTGACGTTCCAACATATTGTTTGTGCAGAGAGTTTGCAAAGGCAATTTCTAAATGAAAGAACCCATTGACAGTGATCAGCCAGTCAAGTCGTTCCAAGCCATTGATGTCATCATGGCGATACTTTGCCAAACCACGGAGGCATTCGACTGTGAGTTGATCTCCGACAATCGGAATGAGACGATTTATTGATGTTTCTTTCTTTTCTTCCAATGAATCAAGCCCTAGCTGATGTTGCCATTCTTCAAGGACTTTCTCGTTGCCTTCATAGCTGGCTTCATCAATGTCTGTGGTGCGTAGGATGAACTGCTTGATGACATGGGTAGGTCCGCAAGGCAACAAGTTGACCGGTGGAGGAGGTGAGAGCACAGGATCATTGTGTTCTTGATAATTAACAAATGCAGGGGAATCCAGCAAGAAGCGTAGGATACGATGAATACCTTGGTTGCGAAGACGACGGTGCAGTGCCGGGTTCGGATCAAGGATTTCGGTGAAGTTGTATGGTGTCTTGCTGCCTTCACGACGTGTCTCTCGGAGCTCCCAGTTTAAGGTTGAAGGAAAGGAAATGTGGTCAGGAAGAACCCATAATGTTCCTGCACATGCACTGTGAAAATGACTCTGATTGTCGAGCCGCATAGAAAATACCCGTTTGGGGATATTCAGATTGTCGTGTGAAATGAACGTAGCTTGATTCCGGACAGCGTCTTGTGCAGCACGTTCTGCTGTCTTTGCAATATTGCTGTATGCTATTGTTGTCCACTTGTGGCTCATTAGAAGTCCAATTGCATGGAGTGCATCAAATGCACGAGCAGAAAGACCACAGGATTTAAGGTAAATTGACCAGAGCATGGGTAAACGGTGACGGCGATGAGATCTTGTATATGATAGCATAGAAAGGATGTTCATGATGACCTGAAATTATTGCTGAGAACAGGATGTAAATAAGAACAAAGGATACATACATTTTCTGGTGTTTTATGAGAATTGTGCATAGCCTGCTCTTTGCTCCACCCTGCATGGCGCAAGATTGACCACAGTATAGGGCATCCCTGAGGTGACTGCAGCTGCTGAGACAGCTTGGAAAAGTCCAATGATGTCAATGATTCCATGGACAAGGGGTCTGGGGAAGGGGTCATCATCGGAGCGATACGTGCCATTTCTTCCTTGGCCAAATCAGCTGCACATTCCACAACAAATTCCTTCAGAGCACCCCGATGCCTCTCAGCCCGTCCTCCAGGTGGGCTCCACCATCTCCGCAGAATCATTGGAAGCTCCACACTTGACAAAAGCGCTGTGCGCTCATAGACCAGTCGTCGATCTGAAATGCAGTCCTTGTCGCCCCAGCTCAGATATTCGAGAAAAAGCACCACATCAAGACCTTCTTCAGCCATGCAGGCCAGTACCTTTGTGATTTTGGTTGCAATATTGCCTTGAATGTTGGCACGTAGTGCTTGTTGGAACCCATGGACGCCGAAAGGCAAACCACCGTGAAGTCATGGTGACCTTATCTTATCTTACTATACTCGCTATCGAACTGATTAGATATGTGGCTTGGTACTGTACAGTTCCAAGCCACCGCGCGCGCTGAGACATAGCGCGCGCGATCGGACCGAAAGCTCCTCAGTGATTTATCCCCATCACTGAGGTGAGCTTCTACGCTTCTCGATCGTAGATACGACATGTAACTAACGAGCACACAGAGACGCGACCCGCGCGTCCTACTAGGTACATACATATCCATATAGTGATTTATCCCCATCACTGAGAGACGCGACCCGCGCGTCCTACTAGGAGGTTACCCGTTTCAACAGGTTATGGGCCCTGGCCCCGAAATTGATATGTCGCTCGCCGTCGACTCGAAGATAAGCGTCGTTCCGAAGCTCGCCGCCGACGGCAGCAACTGGACGACGTACAAGGCGTGCACCCTAGCGGTGTTAGGCGCCAAGGGTCTGATGCGACACATCATGGGTGCCGTGAGGGTACCTCCTGCAACTATGCCATCGCCGCCGGAGCCGAGGCCCGCCGGGAAGGATAGTAAAGCGAAGGGCGATGGAACGGACGCTGGATCCTCATCCCCTGAGCAGCTTGTTGAGCCTACGGATGCAGACTGGGAGGCCTTCGAGAAGCAAGTCGAATACTGGGACGAGTACTTCAAGCGGGAGTGTATGATCCTTGCACAACTCTTCGCGACGATCCCGGAATCCCTCTTGATCAAGTTCAAGGACTTGCCGACCTCCATGATCTGGCGCCAGCTCTGTGCCGAATACGAAGGCAGATCCGATCTGTTCAAGATCGACATCCGCCGCAAGATGATGGAACTGCGTTGCGCCGAGGGTGCGGACGTCCGCGCGCACCTCGACAGTCTGATCGCACTGCAAGACCAGCTCAGCACGATGAACGCACCACTCTCAAACGACGATTATGCAGCCGTCATCATGTCATCCCTCCCTCGTTCATTCGACCCCACGATCTCGACCATCACCGCCGCAGCGCGCATGAACCGCAAGCCGCTCACCCCGGACGACGTCATGTACCACGTGCGCGATGAATATGACCGCCGTCGCCTCCAACAAGGCAGTGCGTCTGACGAGACGGCACTGTACGCAGGACAGAAAGGGAAGGGCCGGCGCGGAGGAAAGGGGGCAAGCAACCCAGCGTATGGGAAGACGTGCAACAACTGCAGGAAGCTCAACCACTTCGCCGCGGATTGCTATGGACCAGGAGGTGGCAAGGAGGGGCAAGGGCCGAAGCAGAAAGAGAAAGAAAAGGGGAAGGAGAAGGAGGCTGACGCCTTGGCGGCCGAGGACAGTGAAGCGAATGCCAACGTCGTAGAGATCGACGAATTTGTCGACTGCTACCCCTCCCCCTTTGCACTCGCAGCTACGACTGAATGTCATTCGATAGATCACGCGATGGTGCCAATCTCAGAGGATTCCAACTATGTCGAGCCGATCCGATGCATGGATGCAGGCGCTAGTTCACATTTCACGCGCTACCGACAGGAACTGACGGATTACGTGACGATTAAACCCCTCGCCGTTCGTGCAGCAAACAAGACGACATTCACAGCGATTGGACGCGGAACGCTCACGATCGACTTACCGTTCGGCGACTCCAAAACGCGCGTCGTCCTTCGCAATGTACTGCACACACCCACGATATCCATGACACTCGTGTCCATCCCGAAACTCGATCGGGCCGGCTACAGCACACTGTTCAAAGGGGGATACTGCACTGTCTACTCCCCGACAGCCATTCCGATCGCACGTATACCGCGTGGAGACTCGCTATATCTATTTCGGAGCCCCGCGTTCATGGATCGCACTTCAGAATCCCCTCATGCGCTTGCTGCATCTACTGTCAAAATGACTGCCCTCGATCTTCACCGCCGCCTCGGACATGTCTCAGTCAGCTCGGTTCGACGTCTCGTTGCGAATGGAACCATCAAGGGAATTGAATTGACACCCGATCCCCCAGGTGCCATCTGCACGGCATGCACACGTGCAAAAGCTATACGTGCCCCTTTCCCGAAAGCGCGAACTCGTCCTCGAGCAACACGCTATGGCGAACTAGTACAATCCGATCTTTGGGGGCCGGCACAGGTCCGCTCGTTACACGGTCACTCATATGCGATGACATTCGTGGATGATAGCACGTACGAAATTGCAATCAGCTTCCTCAAATCGAAGGACGAAGCATTCACGCTATACAAGCAGTATGAGAAATTTGCGGAAGTCCAACGCCATGTCAAACACATTCAAACCTTACGCACGGACCGTGGCGGGGAATACCTCAGTAACGAGTTCATCGCATACCTGAAAAACCGTGGTACGCATCACGAAATGACCGTTCACGACTCTTCAGCCCAGAACGGCGTGGCGGAACGATTTTTCCGCACTAGCGTGGGCCGTGCACGTGCCATGCTACTTGACGCGAAGCTTCCGAAATTCCTCTGGGCCGCCGCAATGCAATATGCTGTCTGGGTTTGGAACCGAACTGGATCGCGTTCCCTCCCTGGTGCCGCCCCGATCGAACGTGCGACGGGTGTAGTGCCCGATTTGACAAACCTACACGAATGGGGTTGCCGAGTTTGGGTCCGTGTTGAGGACCGCCGCAAGCTTGAACCACAGGCCGACGAAGGGCGCTTTGTTGGCTACAGCTCAGCTAGCAAAGGTATCCTTGTCTACTGGCCGGGCAAGCGCACCATCAGCGTAGAGCGCAATGTGGTCTGGGATGAACGCGCAGCATTGGAAAGGCCAGACAATACAACAGCTACCGAGCCCAGCGACGATCTCGCATGGATAACCGACGGGTTCCATGACGACCCGCCGTTCAGAGCGCCTGCAGCGCCCAATGCGGACGGAGCGCCAGCCATCCCGGAAGCCCCTGATGCTGCTGGCACCGACGCAGCCATCCCCGCTGTAGCACCACTTGCCGCGCCACGAGTGCCTCCTCCGGCGACAGTCGAGGACGCCACTGACGACGCTGACGACGACCCCCCGCCCGCATTACCACGCACCCCACCTCGCACTCACCCTGCCACGCCAGCACCACCCGACGCCCCACGCCGATCCACTCGGATCCGTTATGGCAGTGATTACGTGCGCAACCTCGAAGCAGGGCGAGGCACGGCAAGCACTCGCTCCGGCACGCTCCCGCGGGGCATGACGGCTCCAACGACCACGGCCCGTGCGCCTGTCACTCGTGCACCATCACCGCCGCCTGCGGATGCCGCGAGTACCGCCGACGCATTTGCCGCGCTCGAGCTATCATTAGACTGGTCGGAATCCACGGACGCCGACGAAGCCGGCTACTACCTCACGATGCAAGGTGTTGAATACGCCATGGCAGCCGAACCTGCTGAACCCACTGAGCCGCGTACCGTTGAGGAGGCTCGTCGCGGTGACCACTGGATGTACTGGCGCAGTAGCATCGGCGTCGAGCTTGGTATGCTGGACAAGCTGGGGACTTGGGTTCTCGTTGAGCGCCCCAAAGGCGTGAACGTCATCGGATGCCGCTGGGTCTTCAAACTGAAGCGCAATGCCCAGAACGAGATTGTCAAATACAAATCGCGCCTTGTGGCGCAGGGCTTTAGCCAAGTTCCTGGCCTCGATTACACCGATACGTACGCACCTGTTGCAAAGCTCGGCTCTCTACGTTTCCTGCTCGCGATTGCGGCTCGCTTCGACTGGGAAATCCATCAAATGGACGTGAAGAACGCATACCTGCACGGCGAACTCGACGAAACCATATACATGCGACAACCGCCCGGCTTTGAGAAACCAGGCCTGGAACACCTTGTTTGTCTACTGAAACGTCCCATTTATGGCCTGAAACAATCCGGCCGCCAATGGTACAAGATGCTGTGCGCCGTCTTTTTAGCCCTCGGATTCAAACGCTCTCTTGCGGATCCTGGCATATTTATTCTCCAATCTGGCGATCGCATCGCGATCGTGGCGGCTGCTGTTGACGATCTGACGATCATCGCTAACTCTGTCGCACTTCTGACTGAAGTTAAGACCGGCCTGTGTAAACACTTCGAAATGACGGATCTTGGCGAGCTCCACTGGATCTTAGGTCTCGAGGTCAAACGGGATCGCAGGGGGCGGAAGATCTCTCTATCGCAGCATGCTTACATCGACACTATGCTCTCCCGATTTAATCTCGAGGACGCTAAATCCATTTCTGCCCCAATGGAGCCCGGGAGTGTCCTAAGCAAGCACCAAGGACCCACGTCGCAACGCGAATTCGAAGATATGCGCGATGTTCCATATCGCGAAGCTGTAGGAGCACTCAACTATGCCGCTGTGGGCACCCGGCCCGATATCGCTTTTGCTGTGAGCACCCTCGCACAATTCTCGCAAAACCCAGGCCGCCTGCACTGGGAGGCAGCCAAGCGTGTTCTTCGCTATCTCAAAGGGACACGTGAATTCTGGCTCACGTACGGTAAAACAAGCGATGGTATTGTTGGATACTCCGATGCAAACTGGGGAGGCCCCGAGCACAAGAACTCTATCATTGGGTACACATTCCTGATTGACGGCGGCGCCATCTCATGGGCCTCGCGGAAGCAATCCGCCGTAGCTCAATCGACCACGGAATCTGAATACATCGCCATGGCAGAGGCAACGAAAGAGGCGCTGTGGCTTCGCAACCTCATTAGCGAGACCCTGGGCACCCTACAACACCCAACACTCATCTATGCCGACAATAAGGGAGCCATACTCCTAGCCCTCGAAACTGTCTACCACCCTCGCACAAAACACATTGACCTCCGATACCACTTCATCCGTCACCATATCGAGCAACGCGACGTCGAGGTGGACTATTGTCCGACAGACAATATGGCTGCTGATGTCTTCACGAAGGCACTCGCACGCCCGAAGATTCAATGGATGCGATCATTAGTTGGGCTTCAGGAGATGTGAGGGGACACATGTTGGAGGGGGCGTGTTAGAAGGAGCGATGTTGGACTTCAGGAGGTTTGAGGGGGCGTGTTGGAACCCATGGACGCCGAAAGGCAAACCACCGTGAAGTCATGGTGACCTTATCTTATCTTACTATACTCGCTATCGAACTGATTAGATATGTGGCTTGGTACTGTACAGTTCCAAGCCACCGCGCGCGCTGAGACATAGCGTGCGCGATCGGACCGAAAGCTCCTCAGTGATTTATCCCCATCACTGAGGTGAGCTTCTACGCTTCTCGATCGTAGATACGACATGTAACTAACGAGCACACAGAGACGCGACCCGCGCGTCCTACTAGGTACATACATATCCATATAGTGATTTATCCCCATCACTGAGAGACGCGACCCGCGCGTCCTACTAGGAGGTTACCCGTTTCAACAGTGCTGCAGTCCGAGCATGCTGTATCGGTGGAGGTGTGACCTCAGGATCGATGTCGGAGAAGTTGTCGGATCCATCAAGGTCTTCAATTGGCATGTTATCGACATTGTCCAGGTCCATGTCAGAGTCAAGATCATCGAAGAGGCTGTCAAATGAGGTGTCAACTTCAGGAGAAGGTGTTGTTGTTGACATGATGGTAACAGTTCAAAGACTTTTCACTCGGAATTCCGCATTTGGATGATGATGTAATCATCAATCGTCGTATAGTACATAGGACATGTTGGCAGAGCTTGCATGTCAGTTCCGTAGGCCAGTGGTTAGTAGCGTTGCAACATTTGTCAGCTTGCACGGGGTCTGGGTTCGATCCCAATGCGGCACTGTGGCTCAGTTGCTAATTTTGCTGGTTTCAGTGACGGTTACTGCAGACGTGGTCGGTTCAAGTCTTGCATGATCTTTTTTTCAAAGCTTCAAGGCCTTGATCGGGTCACGCTAATTTAACGAGCCATTTATTATGGCCCATCTCTCTGTGTACACCGATGTTGTTCTGTAGATCTGTACTGTCCCTGACCCGGTAATGCAAACGCGTTTGCATTACTGTCCCGTGCCCTCAATTTCATTGAAATCTTCCCGTTTAACTTCAAAAATGAGCTTTTATGCATCTTGGTCATGCTTCCTCGTTGTCTCAAATATTTTTGAGGACAGGAAGTTACATTCGGCAGCGTTGCAAACGAGAGACCCGTTTGCACGCCAAAGCATGGAGGTGCGATGAAATCGCATCAACGGAATTGAAGCTCCGATGACTTGCCGCAATGCCGAATGCGTGCATGTTTGCGGGCGACTGAGGCAAATCAAGCCTTGCGTGGGCGGAGTTTCATTCGGCACCGGCGAAAGCCGTCGAAATCTCGAGCTTTTGCATTGCTCTTGTGCAAAACAGTGCAAACGGGCACATTCCCGCTGTCGTGAGCTCTTCAAATTTGACAAGAGGATACCTGAGATATGTATAAGCAAGCATGGTGAATTTGGTGTAGATCGGAGAATCTTCAAGACGATGCCGGGCCCTCCGAAATTTCGTTACACCTGCCTGAGATCTTCCAAAACACACCTTTCGATTTCTCTCTCTTGAAATATTCCGTTTCACAACTACTACTTCTGGATCCCGTATCAACAGGTATAGTTCTACATCCCTGATTTTTTGTGTGTCTTAGATGCGAGTCGTAATTGCAGAAATCGAGCGTTTGCATTACTAGGCCCGTTTGCATTACCGGGTCAGGGACAGTAGAGTATGCCAACACAGTCGATTGCATCACGCGGATAACGGTCACTTATGTGACGATCAGGCACATTCTGTGACTGATGGTCACCGATGTACGGTTCTCTATACGAAGTGCACCAGACGTTCAGGGAGGCGTCCCCACTCGAAACTTGACCGCTTTTTTTGACTCCGCCTTTGATCTCCGCTTGAATACCGGGCCGGGATACCGAGACGCCTCCCTGAACGTCTGGAACCGAGACTACATGTACATGTGCTCTTGCGATTGTTACAGGCTCGACGAACGTTTGTCGACGTCATCTGCGACTGGATGACTTGCCACAGCATAAAAAATATGATAATCTATGTTATCGCGATACGCGAGTTCATTTACGATTTTGAAATGAAAATAATAACCCAGATCTATGAGACTGTATAAACCACAGCACCGTATGGACTAATTTATTGCAAATTATCGTAGCATAGGCATGGTGCTCAGCCCGCATTGTCCCCAATAGCGACCACTTCTCCATCGTCTCCCCCAGTGTATCTTGCGACTTCCGCCCACATCGTTTGCCCTGTATACTCGCTGATGTCATACAACGCAGCTTTCGATTGGTTCATCTTCAATCTCTTTCTATCAGAAGACGAGCAGTACGATATAGACGACGATGCTGAACGCCGTACTTTGGCTGCTGCCATCGTTGCGGGCGCTGAAGAAGCTCAATTGTCCCGCAATCTCCAGCGCCAGTTCTCTCGGCAATACCTCCAACGCCTCCACCTCCTCCCCGATCCCCGGGGCACGACACCCTGGTCAGCTCTTTTCGACAGCCGTAGTGACCGGGCCTTCATCACGACCATGGGCATCGATATGACGACCTTCATCTTCCTCCTTGAGAAAGGGTTTGCTTATCGATGGGTGACGAGGCCAATACCGCGCCCCGATAGTGACGCTCTTGCTGCACGGCCGGATCGTCGCTCGCTCGATGCTGAGGGTGCGCTCGGCCTCACCCTTCACTATCTCAATTCCACCGTATGCGAGATGCTGCTGGGGCAGGTGTTTGCGCTCATACCTGCCACCGTCTCTCGCTATGTCTCATTTTGTCTCGACATACTGTTGGAAAGCATGCGGGAGATAAATGAGGCTCGGATTGCATGGCCGCATGGAGCCTTGGAGTTCCAAGAGTTGACGGAACTGGTGATGGCTCGGCACCCACGTCTTGAAGGCGCGTTCGCAACTGTGGATGGTCTCAATCTGCTCGTTCAAACATCGGAGGATCTGGATGTCGAGAACGCGACATATAACGGTTGGATGTCTGAGCACATGGTTAGCTCGGTAATCGTGTACTCGCCAAAGGGTGTGTTCTTTCGATATCGCATAAGGTGTTCTTCTGATTCTTTCCTGAAGGTCTTGTTGTTGCTGCACGCCTCAATGCTCCCGGGAGTTGGCACGATTCACGTGTCGCTCAAGGGATATACGAGAAGCTTCGTACAAGGACACCGCCGGGGTACTACATCGTAGCAGACACTGCCTTTCCGCGGGGAACATCGCAGATTGAAGGTCGTATACGGGCTCCATTGAAGGTCGGCCACCAGCTTGAAGGCACACCTATGGAGATTGCAGAGCGGCTCGCATTTGATCGCGAGATCCTCTCCTATAGGCAGACGGCAGAATGGGGTATGCGGGCACTTCAGGGCTCCTTTGGACGGCTTCGCGTGCCTCTGAATATCAGTCATATACCGAAGCGCGCAGACATCCTCGAACTTTGTTTGCGGCTTCATAACCTCCGCACACTCAAGGTGGGTATCAATCAAATCCGTACAGTATATATGGGACATTGGTTGCATACAGCGGAGGACGACACTGTCTGGAAGACATTCGAGAATATGTTGTTTAGAGAGCAGCGACAGCATGATCGCGTCTCTCGATTTCATACCTTACCGTCATACGAGTCTTAATGAATGAAGGCACAGTGTTCGGTCAAAGACCAAGGATTATGCAGCAGCGTAAGTATATGTATCTGTCTGAGAGGCACGACGGCTGAAAAGCCAATCTGAAAGGAGAGGAAGGAATGAATGTACGGGTAATGAAGACTATGAGGATTAATGTATTAGAAATTTTGATAGAGTAAGTAGATTGAATGAGTGATACTGCACGAGTGAGCAAAAAACACGAAGACAAAAGTAAGTCTACTTGGGACTCGGCGACCAATCCGTGATCGCATCGCTGTCATCATCATCAAGACCGGCCACCTGCCTGCCTTTACCTTTTGAGGACCCAACCTGAAATGAAACAGATCGCCCATGACGAGGTGTCACTGTAACCTCAACCGAGTTTTGACGATGCGTTGGGGGCGCAGAAAGAATTGCTGACTGCGAGGGGCCAGAAGACTGTTCCACAGTTGCTGCCTGCCGTGAAGGGCCTGGGGTCGGAGGAAGTGGAGGCGACGATGAGCGGGCTCGGGGTGGTTGGGGTGGCCAAGCATAGTCGTCCGTTTCTGATGGATCAGACACAAATCCACTATAACCCCCGCCGTCAGGATACTCGATGTTGAACCGACGCTTCCGCTTTTCCCGTGTCCGATAGTCCACTGGCGGGTTGTCGCGGCTGAATTGTCGGTGGTATGGCGAGAGCTGATGGCGGTTATGAGTGCGTTCTGCGGCTGACTGACCGTTGCCATGTAACAGGTTGCAGGTCGATGAGTTGAAGTCCGCAATCTGAAGGCGAAACTCGGCGCGATCAAGGGCACGCTCTGTATGATGAAGCCTCTCCCGAAGTTCAGCAAGCTGTGTCCGTAAAGCCTCAGTGAGAGTATTCGCATCTCGAAGCTGCTGTGTGAGAGAGAACAACTGCGTCTGCTGGAAGGATCGGGTGGAGCGTTCAGCATCGCGTTGACGCTGGACTTCAGGGTCGAAAGCATGAGACAACTTGGAAGCAAGATCATTCCCGAGAGAGCGACGAGCACGCTGACGAGCCCCAGAGCTCGGAGCATCCAAAGGCACAGCAGGACGCATGACAGTTGCTGAGAAGGTCGCCTCACGGTGCATCGGGTGAACAGCCTGAGATTCGACCACCTCATCTTCACCCATCTCCTCATTGTCGTCTCCGCTATCGTGCCCGGATTCTTGATCAGCAACCTCCTCCACATACTCCAGATCGTCAAGGTCACGAGTCCCCGCCTTCTCGTTGATGAGGTCCTCAATCGAGTGCGCACGTGCCACAAGTGGCGGGCAAACCCCAGTCCCCGTCGGCTTCTTTGTCTTCACGAGCTAGTACAGGGGGTTTAGTAGGGGCCTAGTCTTAGATGGTGCACCTTACCTGCTTGTACTTTGTCTCAAGTGAAGTCAGCTTTCGGACAGGCCGTCCCTTCACTTTCGCCCACTTAGCAAAAGCCTTTTCGATCCTCGCCCAACCACGCTGACCCAGAGGCAGTTCCTCTGCGACAAGGTCCAAAAGAGCCTCTTGATCGTCAAACGAGTAGTTGCGAGAACTGGCAGGGCGCCCCCGCTTTGGCAAGGGAGCATCCTCGTCGTCAAGATCATCCGGGTGATCAGGTTGTGCTCGTTTAGTACCTCGCAGCTGCGCAGGCGTCTCGTCCTCAGCACGCTGCTTGCCCTTTGACTTCCGTCGAGACTGACTTGACGTCGTCATAGGCTGTTTGCCCTTGCGCCGAGACCCAGCCACCTTTGTGGAAGCAGCGTGTCCCGTAGCATGAGCGATCGCCGCCGGCTCCGACAAGTCATCGTCGTGGGTAGCAGGCAGGGGAACCTGCGCCGGGTCAAGACGATGGTCTTCAACGTGAACACGTGAAGATGATGCGACAGGAGGCTGAGACGCGACTGGGTCGGGGTAAGTATGGGCCTACAAGCACCTTCAGCAAACAGACACGTACAAAGTACTGAAGATAAGACTTACGCTACGAGCTGCGTGATAGTGCGGCTGGGTGCTTTGTTCAAGCTGTTGGTCATGCATCTGTAAGTCATTGATGAGGGCAATGGACAGAATCGGCAGGAGGAGAGATGACGTACGAGAGGATACACAGGATAATGGAAATTCCTTGAAATAATCTCCTGCCGCAAATTAGGATCGTCTGGCTATAAAAATGAGTAAGACACGATGAACAACAAAGCGAAGGGCTCGCCTACAGGTGTACCACGATCTTCTAACGGCCGAGAGCTTGAAAAACGAGAAGTGTCGCCAGAACGCGCCGCATCGTCAAGGTACGAGAATGGCGGCAGACGACGAGGATGATCATCGGGCGGCGGTTCAGCCATCGAAGAGCACAAAGAAATGTAAGGGAACAAATGTAAGTTAGAGAGAAAATGGTGGAGGGGGTAGAGAACCGTACCGCTGTCGTTCGATGCTCTCTTATAGTGCATCCAGATCTCTCCGCCCCAGAATTTGGGTGGCCTAGTCGGGCATCGCGGTGGGATCACCTGCGGGTCACTTATTGCTTTGAGGTCGTCTGATCAATCGAAATGGTAAGTTCCCCGCTCGGAATGACCAGAACTCGATGACGGGCACAAACCTCGAGCCAATGAGCACCGTGCGCAGTCGTTTGCCGGGCTGTGATCGTTTGCATGATCAGCAGGTCAAGCTCTTAGTTGCTTTGCCATGGAAATTGGGGGGAGGATCGATAGCGCAAGCGACACGGGGAGCGATGTCGCCGTGCTCGTGAAAATATGCAAATCCCGGGTGCAATGTGAGATTGCTTGGCAAGTCAACATTAGATTTGGCTACATCCCGGGACATGAACAGATGACATACCTTTTGCAAGACCAGAGAACGTTGAGGATACAGCATGAATCCCAGAGAACGTCGTGTGCGGTGGCGACAGTCAAAGGCAAAGGAGCCAGCGGTTACAGTCACGATTTGATGATGGCGTGCTTGACGGAATAGACGCTCGTCATCACCGCATCGGGCTTTGCATCTAACTTCGTCTATACAAGGGGTCAAAATATGGTTGTATTTGCAATAATTATTTTTAAATTAAGGGCAGCTCGGCTAAGGGATCAAAATCATAGATTATCATATTTTTTATGCTGTGGCAAGTCATCCACTAGTACCTTGCGCAGGCTGCGTTGACAGATTCATTTAATTTTGCTTAGGCTCGGCCGTGCGATATGATATGAATCGATGCTGCTTGTAATTGGCAGCTTGCTAAATTAATGCCGTGTGTGCCTCCGTGCCTTGCGACGGCGGACACTTATCTGCGCTTTCGGCTTGAACCAGTTGCAGAGGGTGCAGCAGGCGACTGGAATTCCGGATAACATCAGCGAAGAGGTCGGGCGAGAAATCCGGACGGCGACTTCGCGACATATAAAATCAACGCCCCGCCACTCCTCCGCCTTCGAACAAGCTAAGGAGCGCCTCCAGATCCGCCACCATCTGTGCAGTTATTCGCGTAGGTGCGCTAGAACGGATGGAGCTGCGGGAAGTGCGTAGGACCCCTGCAACAAGCAAAGGCGCCGTATGAGATTTCTCCCGTGCTTGACCTAGAACAGACGTTTGATTGTGGTCCTTTGCTGCCCCGTATGGCATGCCCGAGCGACCGAGAAATTCCCTAAATTTTACAGAAGCAGCAGAAATCTTCGCGGCCTCCCTTCCTGGATTTTACCTGCCTGTCCAGCGAATTTGGCATCTCGATGTCGTCGATATTTTGAACTAGAACTTGCCGTTCGACAGAGGTGGGATGCATGGGGTCCGAGAAGGGGATGCGGCTTGCTTTGTGGGCGAGTATGGTCATGCGTGAGAAGTGATGGTTGCTGAGTGGAAAGAGCGATCGAGGTGACGGAGGCAACCCACGGCGCCGGGCCCTGGATTCCTCATTGCGCGGATGGCGAGGTCATGAGCCCAGCGTCGGATCAACGCTGCCGTGCGCAAGCCGCAATTGACTTGCGGCCCACGGCTCGCGGTGCGCTCGGCGTGTTTCCCGCTCCTTCTCTTCTGCGACGACCACCACGACCACGACGCCGACACCTGCGACCGGACGCTCCCCGAGCGCGGACAGGCGGGCGTACGACGCGCAGCGAGACACCAGCACCCCCGACCGCCGCGGGCACTCACCAGCCGGCTGGACGGGCGTCGGGTGCGGAGCATGCTGCCCCTTGCGCTCAAAATCGTCTGGTTTGTGATCGCTTTTCTGGGTGAGTGCGCGTCCGTGCGCTGAGGCCTGCGAGGGAGTTCTCACCTTTCCACCGCTTGTGTGCGCTCGCAGGGATAATTGCGTCGTGGATCATCCTCCTCCCGTTTTCTAGGGCTATCGGTGTGCTATGGGCACCGCTGCTGTACTGCGGCGCGGTCACCGTGCTCGAGGGGATTTTCTGTCTTGGTATGTGGATTCACTCCTCGCTAGAATATCGCCACGGCTCTTCTCATTATCGTTCTACTCTCCAGGCATGATTTGGAAGATGGACACGACCCGCATGCCCCACGCATTCTGTGTCGCCCAGGCGGCGCTTATCGGTCTCTCGTCTAATATCTTGACGGGGATCTGTGCATGCTTTACTATCGCTACTTATTTATCCGTCTTCAAGGCGCAGCAGCTCACTCAGAGCAGCCACTCGTACGTCCTTGATCCCCAACCTCCCGAGGATCATTTCCGTTCGCTGACGTGATGGCGTCATTCTCCCCCGCAGAACACTCTCATGGCGGCCCCAGTATATTCTTCTGGTCGTTGTG
Organism: Dentipellis sp. KUC8613; assembly: GCA_002286715.1. Lineage (NCBI taxonomy): Eukaryota > Fungi > Basidiomycota > Agaricomycetes > Russulales > Hericiaceae > Dentipellis > Dentipellis sp. KUC8613. Next base: position 302,809 of record NSJX01000022.1, on the reverse strand, counting down.
TATCCCGCCGCTGCGTTCGCCGCAAACTTGGCCGCGATTCTCAAGACAGGCGCCGTCAAGCCGTCGAGTGATATGCACTGCGATGCCAATGATCCTCTCTGGTACGTCACATGCTCCTCATGCCCAATTCGTCCTCCTCTCTGTTTCCCCCCAATACGCGTATCATTGATTCCCGAGCGAGCCCCAAAGCTAATCACCAAACGCATTTCTTGCATTCTAGGCCTCGGCTGCTGAGCTACGCCGGCCTGCCGCTCCTCATCGCGATTCCCTGCTTTATTGTCTCCACATTCACCGCGATCCGCGTGATGAAGGCGCACTCGCAGAGCCAGCGCTACCGCTACTCGAACGATGACACGCCCTCGTTTACCCGCCTGCCCGTCCGCGGCCCCCGGCGCACCTCGAAGCGCACCTCCGGAAACGCAGGCCCCCGCACGCGGCCGACAAACATCTTCGTCCCCGCGAACGCGCTCGGCACCGTCACCGTCACCGCGAGCCTCGACCACAACCCCGAGTCGTACCCGGGCACGGAGCGCGACCTCAAGTTCAAGAACGACGGCGCGACGTCGCTGTCGCTGCACAGCATGAGCGGCACGACCGCCACGCACCCGCACGGGCACCACGCGCACTCGCTCTCCGCTAAGACGTCCGAGACGACCATCTACGCGCCCTTCGACCCCGTCGCGCTCCCGCCGCCGCCCGTGCCCGTGCCTCACCCGGGCCAGCCGCCCTCCCCCATCCCCTCCGTCGAGACGATGCACACCGCCGGCTCCATCAACACGCACCGCTCCGCAGACACGCCGTCCCCGATCACCTTCGCGCCTGTCCCGACGCCGCCGAAGTCGAAGAGCGGGCACGCGCGCACGCCGTCGCAGTCGCAGATGCACGCCGCCGCGCCCGCCGCGCCGCACCACTACTCCCCGCCGTTCCCCGACCCCGGCGCGCTGCAGCGCGCGCCGAGCTTCCTCCCGGATGCGGACACGGACGCGCCGCCGCCGCTCTCGCCGTCGCGCCGCGCGCCCGTGTCGCCGGACCTCGGCGGCGTGCGCGCGTTCCACCTGCCCCTGCGCGCGAGCCTCGAGCTGCCGCTCCCGCTCCCGCCCGCGCCGGAGTACCAGTCGCCCGCGCCGGGGGCGTATGGGTTTGGGCTTGGGCAGCCCCCGGCGGCGGTGAGGGAGGAGGACGAGGAGGAGGTCACGCTGAGGCATGGGAGTGCGTTGCCGTGGGAGGTGAGGAGGGGCGTTGGGGCGGGGGATGAGGAGGAGGGGGATGCGGATGTGGATGGGGAGAGTGTGATCAAGGAGGCGTTGGAGTATAATGAGGGGCGGAGGGCGTCGATATTTAAACGTGCGTGTCTGGTTTCCCGACGTCTCAGTGCTCGTCTGCATGGACTGATTGTGGGTGTGGATTGCTTTGTAGGATTTTCGAGACAGAGCATGCGCTCGAGCCCGCGCTCGGTGCTGTATCCCGCGATATGGCGGATTGTCACTTTCCAGATGTACGCGTCGTAATTTTATAGCCATTTAGTACACAGGCAGGGCTGACGAGACGCGATGATATAGTGCCTTCCTACTAACGATCGCCCTCGCGGCACTGTCGACGCTCATTGACCTCATCCGGAACCGCCCGCCGACGGCCTTCGGCACGCAGCACGTCGCACTTGTACTCGCAGCATGGGGCCCAGGGATTGTCTTCGGTGCGTGCTAAACTCTACCTCCTTCGTCCGCTCGGTCCTCGTCTCATACTTCACAGGCCACCTCCCGGGCGTGCGCAGGCGCCTGCATCTGCAGCGATAGCATCCGCCGCCTTATCGTGCAGCGATTGCGTGCGCGATCTGCTCGCCCGCCCGCCCGCCAATATGCACCGATACACGATGTGCCTAGCGGGCCGGTTCGTCGACAATGCCCGTCGACGACGGTACTGGCACCGGCACCGACGTGTGCCCACGGCCCCGCTCTGCGGGCACATACCCTCGATCCCTCAATCAGCTCAACTCTACACCCTGCCGCTCCCTCACACCACTCCGCCGAACCCCGCTTCGATACTATTCACCGTTCACCATTCGCCCGGCTAACCCCAACCCCCGCTCCCTCCCGCTTCCCAGTCCCCACTCTCACTCTCACTCTCGCTCACCCCCACACACTGCCCCCTCCTGCACGACGCGACCGCTACGACGCCAGTCAGCTCTTCTATGCCCATCCCACTGTCATTTCGCCGCACCGTCACGTCACCGTGTTCTGCCCTCTCGGCTCCTCTCCTCTCTTCCCTCTTCAATTCTATCTCTATTTCTGCTTCTGTTTCTCCTTTCTTCTTTCAATCTTATCTCCATTCTCATATCTCATATCTCATATCTCAGTTCATATACCGATACCGATACCAATACCAATACCGCTGGATGTGTTTGTAGGATACAACTACGTATAGCGAGACTGAGTACTAGTGCTCGAGTACAGGCCCTGGGGGTGGTGGTGCGTGGATCCGGAGATATACCTGTATTTTGGGCTTAATGCGCATCGACCTGCGTAGAGTGCGACTGCTGGCTTGAATGCCTGCGGGCGCTGAGCGTGCGCGTGGGTGGACTGGTGCGTGGTCCAGGGCAAGTATGGAAGGTTTGATGCTGACGCGTGAGGTGTCGAATGGCGGGAGGGCGCAAAGCGCAGGTCTATGAGGACCCGTTGCGAGGCGCCGTGCACGCGTGGATGCTAAACGAGGACCGGTGACGTCTGCAGGTTCCGACCTGTCAGTACTTGGGAAGTGATACTTATGACGGGCGTTATCGCGGAAAATTCCGCACGCCGTAGTCGAACGCTGGATCGTACACTTACTCCGTAGTCGACGCGTATTTGCTTGTGTTTGGTGCGTTGTCGCAAGTCGTACTCCGTACTTTCGACGCAGGTCCTACTCGTGTATCTCATAGAGCTTCATCTGGCATGAAAATAAAATCATGTGTTAGAGATTCCAAGCTTGCTCAGAGGGCGATACATATTCGAGAGCAAGCGACTGCGGGCCGATGTGAATGACCCCTGTGACACCATGTGACAAAACCTTGCCAGGATGCCACCAACATAATGTGCAGTATCTTCATGGTAAAATTTCATTCAAAGCAGCCTGTGAGAGATACTCGTCCTCACCTAATGTTCTTCTGTTTATCTAATGACAAGGGAAGTGCTGGAAGATGATCATCTCCGGGAACACTCCAGTCACAATCTCGTCACATGTCACAGTGTGACAGTTTCACTTTTGTGCTTTTCTTCATTTTTTAGGGGCACATCAACTTGAGAGGGCTCAGAGGGGCATCTGAGTGCCCCCGAATGACTTCTGTGCAGAGTGGCAAGTGCAAAATATGTATTGACTAAGGTTCGAGAAGTACGAAGTAGGTCAGCCGAGAGTGCGACCAGCGCGTGCGGAATTTCCCGTGAAAATGTCACTTATAGAAAATGTCACTTATAGATACTGGATTACTAGTCCCGTGTTTCAAGATTCTCAATCTGCACTTGAAGCGCTGACGGCAAGACCGGAGCAGAGGTCATTCGGTCCTACTTACGCTCCATAGGAGTCCGGGGTCAGTCTCAGGCTGCACTCATGCTGGATGCTGATGCTCCCCGCCGGATGCACATTGGTGACCAGTGACCAGTACGCATGTGCAGTGACGGCTGAAGTCACTGGACTTGATCATCAAGCACCACGCACGTCGGATTCACAGTGGATATTAGCTGTATTACACCGTGCCTACGATATGCAGAAGGGGTTTACGGCTCAATCGCGGTCTCGGCCAACGTCAGGATTCGAACAGTTCTCGTGCGTCTATTCAAGTCTGGTAGGGAGTAGGCGGCGTGGTGGGGTGGGGGAGAGTCCACGGATATGGATACTAGTGGTACAAGGGTCGGTGCAACTGCGAGGAGAGAGGGATGGGTATGTGTTAAGATGGAGGTGACGTTAGTGCCCGCGCCGAGTGACAAAGTTCTACGGGGTGCGGGGACGCGTCAGTTCAGATACATACAGAGGGGTGGTAGGCGTACCTCGAGGTCTTGCGGGGTTGCGACTGCGAGCACGAATTTACGGTCATAGTCCGTCACTGCATCCCGGGCAGAGTCAAGTCAGACGGATGGTAAGGAGGGTGATATAGCGAGGGGTGCTTACCGAGCGCGAAGATGTTCGTCTCGAGGAAGTGCTCGAGCTCAGCAAGCGGCGTCGCGGGCGTGATTGTCGTGTAAGGGTTCGTGGTGGGTGAGCGGTTGAACTTGGTCATGCTAGCCGAGACGGGGTCCGACTGTCATACGATACATACAAAGGTTCAGGGTGATTGGCGCATGAGAGCAAGGAAGCACGTACGGGGTTCAGCTCGCCTGCTTCCCACTTCGACTTGAGCTTCGGTACGTCAAGGTAGCCGAGAGGCTTGCGTTTGCGGTCAAGAACACTGTTATCACATTCATGCATGAGTTATTTACAGCACGTTACTGCATGCAGAGAGGGGGGCGTACGGGATGTGCGAGAAATCACGGTCAAAGGCGAGTTCCATCGCGCGTGCGATGGCGTCGTCCTGCGGGAGTGCAAAGGCGGGGGGCAGCTGCAGATCCTGTGTGCGGCGCATATTAGTCGGATCGTATCCGGAATTTATGGACGAATAGAAAGCAGACATGCCTCGACGACAGCGCCGCGGTACTTGTCTGCAGGCGGCAGGGCTGACAGCGTGTTGAGAGAGGGCGCGGAGGCGGTTGCGACGCTCATTGTGCTCGTGCTCGTGGTGGCGGTTGAGGGGAAGGAGGAAGGCCGGCTGAGCGAAGAGTGGAACGACTCAATGTATGGACGCGGTCTGCACGGAAATTACTTGGACAAATTATTGCTCGGATCTGGGTCACGTGGGAGCGACGCGAGGTCACGTTTTTCCCGCGCGTCGGTTGCCGGGCGCGTTGTGCTGCAGTCCTTTAATTCACGTCTCATTGGTCAGAAAGCTTAATGGATGTGCAGACAACGGTAGTGATTCATATGGAGAAATCCAAGGAAACAGTGATCTGCGAGCGAACAGCAATGTAAAGCACTGGGGGTCTCGGGGAAGCGTGCGAACGCGATTCCGTTTATGGGGCGAGGTCATCATGCGGAGGCTGAGAGAAAGTCCTCTCCTGTGTCCTCCCATCATCGGCCTTGCCCTCCCATCCACACACACCCGCGACGCACAAGACGTCCGACGAGCGACAAGACGGCCACGCGAGCCGGAAGAACCGAACGACGTTGGGCGAGTTGGCGCGGCGCTAGGGGCCCAAATCTGGCTGTTTATACTCCCGCGTGTGGGGAGCATTGAGCAGCGCGACTCCCAAGCGTTCATCGTTCGTGTCGTTCGTCCGCTACGTGCAAGGCCGTGGCACTCGAAATCTACTGCGGACCTTCTCCTTCCCCGCCGTGACGCAAAGCGAGCCCTCGACCCGCTCGCGGCTCCTGAGCCCGATTTGTGGCTACCCGCAAATTCGCCGATCTTTCGAGTGCATTCCACGCCCTCGTGCAAGTCTCTTCACTGCGTGCAAGCCATCGATATCTCGCTCCGCCGCGGCGCATCCAATTTTCACGTGCGCATACATCCTGCGCAAAACTGGCAATCTCTACTCGAACAACCGGCATCACTTCTCGTACTCCTAGGCCTCGAAGGACAGCATACGGCGGCAGAGCATTCTTTACATTCGCCATACTTCCAGAACGATATTAACAATCCGCATTGTCATCAGCCCGGGTCGTGGCAAGCGCAAGTTCAGCACCGAGCTTGCTTTCTTGGGGAGACTTAATTATCTATAGAACAACCGTTACTTGCAATCACTAATGGTATGACGCACCTAGTTCCAAAGTTCCAAACTGTACGTAACTCACGAACTTCACAGTCTCGTACCATGTCCCCTTCCGTGTCGCCCCCAAGCCTCCTCTCATCTTCCACCGCCTCCCACCCCTCCACCTCCACCCAGCCGCAATCACCTCCGCCTATGCCCGCGCCCTCACACCCAAACCTTCAAGCCACCACAAATCCACATACCCCACCTCGTGGTCGCGCACGCTACGGCGCGCTCTCGCGCGACCCGTCTCGCGTCCCTCTGCACCGGCGCGGTACGTCCAAGACCTACGAGCGCCTCGAAGATCTCCTCCGCGAGGCAGGCTACAAGGAGACCCGCGTCTTCACTCCCGAAGCAGAGCGCGTCGAGGCAGCCGCTCAAGCGCAAGAAAGAGGTAGCATGCGCGGCGTCGGTGCCGTCGTCGGGTTTCTCGCGGGGCTCGTGCAGGGGCAGACGGCGACACCGACGCCACAACCACCATCACAGCCACAGCATAAGGCAGCAGAGGACGCAGGTGCTGCACACTGGTCCCCGCCGGCATCGCCCCTCGCACACAAGCAGCAGAGGACGAAGCCCTCACCACGCCCCCCGCCAATATTCACGACCTCGCCCTCGCCCTCACCATCCTCCGCATCCTCCTCCGCGCCCTCCAGCGCCGCGCGGCCCCTCGCACACGCACAACTCCGCCGCCTGCGCCAGCAGCGCCCGGCATCGGACCGGCGCGGCGACGACAGCGACGGCGGCTCGCCGACGATGCGCCCGCAGTTCTCGATGCCGGGCGACGCGTCGCCCGCGCGCGCGTACCTGCGCCACATGGCGAGCGCGCCGAACATGGTGCGCCGGGTCCAGCAGCGCGTGCCGCGGTGCGAGGGCGACGTGCCGCCGATGCCGCCGAGCTGGCTCGAGACGGTCGCGCGCGCGTTGTTGGGTGCGCCGGTGGGCGCGAGCGTGGGGGGCCCTGGCTCGAGTCGGGCGAGTACGGTGCGCGGGGTGGCGGCGTTTGGGGGTGCGGGGGAGAGGGGGAGGGGTAGAGAGAGGGGGGTGGAGAGGGGGAGGGCGCGCCCGGCGTTGATGATGGGTGCGAGTGCGGGGCGCGCGAGGGAGAGCCCGGGCGTGGTGGTTGCGCGGCATGTTGTGTGTCGCTCGGCGCCGGCGTCGAGGGACGGGTCGAGGGTGAGGGAGGGGGCGGTGCGGCGGTTGGAGGATGCGGATACGGGGACGGTGAGGGGGCGGGGGAAGAAGGGGAAGGGGAAGGCGAGGGCAAGGAGGGGAGGGGCGGAGGCGGGCCCGAGTTTGAAGGGCCGTGTGGAGGATGAGGGCGAGGGGTGGATGGCGCCGCGGCCGGGCGTTGTGGTGAGTCTGCATGGGGTGGAGTCGGACGAGGATGAGGACGACGAAGACGACGACGAGGGCGAGCTGGATCTTGCGCGGCTGCTTGTGCACCCGAAGCGCCAGCAGTCGATACAGTCGCTCAGGCGGCATTTGCGGCCGGCCAGCACTATTGAAGGTGTCGGTGCCAAGACGTGGCTGCCTGAGGACGATGATCTGCACGACCACGACGGTGACCCGCCAGGGCGGAGACCGCGGAGGGGGGAGAGTTCGAGGAGAGCGTCGGTGGAAGAGGGGGAATGGTCGACCGGGGTCGCGGTGGGGGGAAGTAGACGACGGCGGGGGCTTCCAAGGCCGTGGACGGACTGGACGGCGCGATAGCCTGTGAGTTTCACTACGTCGGGTGTCGTGTGCTGTGTGGGGAATTGGACGCTGACTTCTCAAGCTGTCCTAGGTTCCTTAATCGGCTTCCTCCTCAGGAGTGCTCATATCGATCAGCGGGTGTTCCTCGCTGATGATGCTGCCCATGTGGAGCGCACTGCGCGCTGCTCATTGTACGCTTCGTATGGGTGACTCGCTTGGTGGTGGGAGTACGTATGGCTGCGTCGTCTCGCCGCTTCCATTCTCTTATGCCCCCGTCTCTGCTCCCGTATCTGGATTCATCGGCTCGGCTCATCGACCGCATCTGTGCTCTATATTACATACATTCATCCACTCGCCTCCGTAGCCGCTCGTCTTCTCGTCATCGTCGTTTTTGTCTTGTTTGTTTGAGGTTCTGGAAGGATCGAGGGGGACAAGGTACTTATCCTTATAGTCGTTCTTTATATGCATACAGTATCATAGCATCGTCATACACACGTTAGCAGCATTTTAGACCGTTCTTTTGCGCGTACATACAGCTGCACATTTTCTACAATCATTCCAGATTTCACTTACCTCTGCTGCTGGTTCTGCCGGGCTCCGGGTGCGTCTGATCGTGGCGATGGAACTGAGTTCCTGGAGGAGGTCGACTATTGTCTCGGACACGGCGTATCTTCCAGGAAGAGGATGGGCGCAACGCCATTGTTCCCTGTATATGGTGCACGCAGGCCCGGGATGCGGAAGCACGGGAAGGGTGCTCCACGTGACCGCGTTGGGACGCGTCGCATAAAAAGGACCGGTTCGATCTGCGGTTCGCACGCCCCCGCCACCAGACCCCGACCATCAACTCAACTTCAACTCAACGCCCGCCCGCCTCTCTTTCTTCCTCCCGCCACCGACACCGCCCGCCCCCGACGACGACGACCGACTCCGACTGAATCATGCCCTTCACGACGGCGAGCACGACGACGAGCAACACCCCCGTCCACCCGAGCAAGTCCCAGGCGCACGCCTTCGCCCAGCTCGCCCCCGCCTCTGCGCCCGTCACGCCCGCATATCGCCAGCCCGCGACGCCCCAGCGTATCCCCCGCACCCAGCGGCACCAAGCGCAACATCAAAACCAGCACCCGCAGCACCAGATGCAGAACGTCTTCCACGACCACCACCCCGCGACGCCCGGCACCAGCGCCAGCGTGCTCTCGACGCCCTTCACGACCCCGCTCAGCCGTGGCTCGTGGTCCCCCAGCAGCTCCGCCGCGCTCAATACTCCCGGCTCGCTCGGGCAGCAGTCGTTTGCGCTCCAGTTCACACCCGGCAAGGGCGACGAGCTCGACTGGCGCGAGCGCGCGAGCGAGAACGGCATCCGCGTAGGCGACTTTGCGGACGATGACGGTGCGTGTGTGTTTCCCGCGCCCTCTTTTCTGCTTCCTGCGGCGTGTGGTGCGCCCCTTCGCTTGGAAGAGGCGCATATATGCGGCGTTTTCATCTCGCGGGACACGTGCTGACCGAGCGCTGCCTTCTATGCCCCTATATGCTCTATTCCTATCGCGTTCCGCGGTTCAGGCAACGACCAGGCTTTTCCGGACATGTCGAATGTCTCGGGCGCAGGCTTGTTTTTGCACAACCAAGGCCACGACGGTATGTGATCTGTGATGCCCTGATGCGGGATAACGTTACGTGTGCTCATCATCCCACCCCCCTGCATCGTGTCCTCGGTCCATCCTGGTCCTCTTCTCTGCTCTTCACATTCCGCTGGACGCAGGTGAGTCTCCCGGTCCCGCCATACACGCGCCACGCTGACATGCCATCGATCGTCCGCGCCTTTTCCGGCCTTGCAACGCCCATGTGTATGCGTCGGTCCATACAGCTCTCCTCCAGCCCGCGTTCCTCCAGGCTCAGCGTCGTGCGCGTTCGCACACGGTCGTCCACCAGGCCCCGCAGACCGCGCCACGCGCACTGGCCAGCCAAGGCCCGCATACACCCGCACGCCGCACGCTGCAGGCGCTCAATACCCCACCACCGCGCCCGGCAGACGTGTCTCGGCTGAAGCTTAAAGGGTCTCTGTCAGACCCAGCATACCCCCGGCGTCGCCCGGCGTTCGGTCAGGTGCGTGCCCCACTACTTTATCCTTACTTGCCTAGCAACCCGGTCCTAATATGGCTTGTGCAGACGCCGACTAATCTCTTCGACATCGACGAGGACGAGTTCACGCCGTACCCGTCCTCGTTCTCGCCGTCCCAGCCTCGCACGCACTCGCTCGCCCTCAATGACCCGTTCGACTCGCCTGCGCCGTCCTTTGGATTCGGGTTTACGCAAGACACATTCCAGCCTCTTCCCGCTGCATTCCCGTGCATGCCAGTGTCACCCCCGAAGAGCGCTAGTGAAGATGACACGTCCACATGCACTGTATGCGGGCTCGCGCCGACTTCGCTTGCGGTGCTCGAGCCGTGCAAGCACATTCTGTGCTCTGCATGCCTCACGAGCGCCCTCAACATCGTCGGCGAGAAGGACATGGAGTGTGCCGTGTGCAAGAAGGGCGTCGACGACTTCAAGTTGCGCAGTGCGGCCAAGACGAATCCCAAGGGTGGCGCGAGCGAGTTTGGCGCGATGATGGACAGGTTTGATTTGTTTGATCTGGGCGGCGGGGTGCCCCGCGCGTCCACGCCTGTGGGCGCGCGCAGGCAGGCGTCGGCGTCGGGGCGGCCGGGCGAGGTGCCGGTGCTGAGGATCGACAATGTCCCTTGGGTACGTTTCTTTGCCAACATCCTCTAAAGTTACCTCTGATCATATTTCAAATATCCAGGACATTACGCCCCCTGCGATCCGCGCATGGCTCAAACATCCCGTGAAGCACGTCCACGTCCTTCTCGACCGCAAGGGCAAGACGTTGAGCCATGCGTATGCCGAGATGGCTGACGAGGACGCCGCACGTGCTGCCCTTCGCACCGCGCAGAACTCCGTCCTCGGCCGTGGGCGGCGTGCGCGTGGGGTGACGGTGACCCGGAGTGGCCAGGCGGAGCTTATGCGGGCGTTGTTCCCGGGGTGGAGAGGCGCGTTTGACGGCGCGCGGCCGGTTGTGCAGGGCAAGGGCACCGCGGAGGGTGCGTTGTTGGGAGAGACGGAGTTGAAGGCGCTGTTGCATTTGATTCGCGCTCCCGATGTGAGTAGCCTGGTGCTCATTGGAAGAGGACTGGACGCATGCTGACTGGTCGTGGATTGGTAGTCGCATTTCGTGAAGGTTCCGACGCTCCCGTTCCACTCGCTGGTGGGTATCTTGGTCAAGTTCCCGGCGGATATGGAGAGCCGCGCGGCGTGGAGTCCGGCGACTCGTGATATGCTGTTTGGTACGTTGTCTTTACTCTTCGTTGTGTGCAATGGTCACTAATGGGTTATGGCTTGTAGATGTGACGATGAGTACGTTGTACGCTTTGAGATTCATTGTGCTCATGCTAATGTGTTACGATTTTACAGCTGCCCTTCAGACTCTGATGTCGAACAAGACGGAGAAGGCCCTTGCGAGCGAGCCCGACTTGCTCATGCAGGTTCTTCAGGCGGCTATGCACTGCGAAGGTTTGTCCCGCTTCTTCCTTAGTCGTGTCATGGTCTGATCATCCTCCCTGCGAATAGCCTTCACACGCGAGCAAGTATCGCGTCTCGCAGAGTTTGCGGAGCATGTCCCGGTAGTCAGCCCTCCATCGTCCGCGAGCTCGCGCCTGCAGACGCCCGACTCGGCGTCTGCCTCAACGTCGTCCGCTGTCAACGTATACGGTCCGTATCAGCCTCCTAGCCAGGGACCTGCACAGAACATGCAGGGCCCGTACGATGTTCTTGCGCGCGAGTTTGGCATTGAGACTCACCTGGTCGAAGCGCTTGCGCAGCGGATCTCGGGCATGGTTTAAGCTCCATGGGATTGTTGGGGTGCCTTGGTCGCCCGTTCGTCTTTGCGCCTTTCAGGTCCGGATTCGCATCGCCTCGCATTGCATTCAGTTCTTTGTTATTGGTCGTGATCACCACCATCGTTTCCCGTCAATGTCGTCAACAGCGTCAAAAGCATCTCTTTCCTCTCGTCACTCGTCCATGCATTCATACAACCATGTGTTCCAACAGCATTCACCCATCCATCAAAACCCCTTGTGCTTTCCCCCATCGTCCCTCGATTTCTTTGCCCTCTCGCCGCGCGGCTGTGGTGTTATTCTATTCCATGGATTCTTGGTGGTTCTTCTTCGGTCACGGGTACCTTTTCTCTTTCTTTCTTTGCTCGCTACTAGTATGCTATGTATGCTACCCAACTTCTTTCCTCGCCAGCGACGCTTTATAGAGTATCATTCGACATGATCCTTCCTTCTTTTCAAACCCCATACAATCGTACATACAATGCCGGCACCCCCCGTTATTTTCTTCCCTTCTCCTTCGCCCCGTTCTGCGACGTCCCCTCATGACACGACCCGTACATGCCATGCCCGCCCCGCCCGTATACGTATTATGCTTTCGATGTCGAGTACCGTACAACGTACCCCGTACTGCATTATCCTCGCTTGCTCTGTGATGCTTTGTCGTATGTACCCCTCCCTCTTCCTCCGCCCCCCGCCCCCTTCATCTTCATCATCATCACCCCTCACCCTCCCCCTCCTACGTCCTCCCCGCTCCCGAGTCGTTCTCTTCCCTCGCGTTTGTGTTGTTCTGCGTGTGTTGTTGTTGTTGTTGTTGAAGAATGGAATTGTTAATGGAATGGAATAATGGGATTTGAAGTTGATTTGTATGCTGTCAATGGTGGATTTCATGCATGCAGGACGAGGGGAAGGCCAAACCTGGACTAAGTTACCGCCAGGGGAAGCTAGAGTACTAGTGTCACTCTGGCCTAGTGAGGAATGGCGTTGATCCTTTGGACAATTCATTGCAGGACGTTGAGCTCGGGCATACCTCCCCTGGCCATGAAGGGATGGTTGATGTTTTTGGCGAGCAAACAAATAAATCGGCGTACGTTACAAAACTAAACAACATGTGCCTTTACTTGACCACCGCAGGGGTCGAACCTGCAATCTCCTGATTCGTAGTCAGACGCGATGCCATTTCGCCAGGCGGCCATGATGAGGGGTGCTTTATTAGCGATATAGCTATATGCCGAAGTCGTCTCCATGTAGTACTACAGCTAGCGCTCTGACTTTCGCCCATGGCCATATCAACACCCATCGAACATGTCGCCTTCTCCCTTGTTCAACTTCCTCGATCTCTTGAAAACACCTAGCTCGTGCATTCTCGAGGCACACGATAGAGCGGCTGATCAAGCCACCAGGGGTCTATGCACAATGGCACCATGATTCGAGGCTCACATGTCTCTTGTGTTCGTAGTGACTAGTGACCGAGTCTCACTCCGAGACACGAACACACACATGAATTACGCCCCGGTGATGAGTATAGCGAGCCCGCGGGCCAACTTCCACGTCTCTGAGCTACTCAGCACGCCCCCGATCCATCTGCAATGCGGCGCACCAAGCCACCAGGGCAATGGACAGCAGCACGGACACGAGGCCGACCGCACGGGATCGATATCCGCAGAAAACTACTCATGCACACACAGGTGGCGCATTCGTCGCGATCTCGATCATCCCAGCTACTAGTACCCGTATCCATTTCCATAAGCAGACCATACCACGGGTGTATGACCGAAATTCTACGTACCAAGGAACGCGCTTGAAGCACATGCGGTAACGTTCGACGTAGACGCGTCACCAGGCTTCGACTCGGATCCAGGAGTGTGAAATCACAAACTACAGCGAACTGGTGAAAATGCACACGTCTACGTTGTGCCGAGTAGCTGTGGGCGGCCAAACCACGTAGACGTCAGGTAGGATCTTGTCAGCGCCAGTGCACGAGAGGGCACTGGAATACCGCAATTGAAAACTTCCCGAGTCTGGGTGTCGGTACAGGTGGGCCGCGATAGGGGTGCGATGATCCGGGTTCCAGGACGAGCGGTGCATTATGCGTCCTGGCAGAGTCAGTATAAATCAGGCTCGGTCCACGGCAGTGGCGTGGGCGCGCTCTATGGAGCATAGATACAAGAGGCGGCTCATTCACCCGTCGAGTACCCTCTAGTAACACCCAACATGTTCGACTTCGACTTCGACACGCACCAAATTCCCAGCCCGTCCGGCGTCCCGTACTTCGGCCTCCCGAATGCCGGCAGCATGCAGCGGGCGATGGAGCTGGCGAAGGCTGAGAAGGTACGCGCGGTATTCGACCAGATACGCAAGAGGTATGGTCGGGAGAGGCAGCAGCGCGAGCGGGAGTACGACCAGGCGCGGACGCCGCCGTTGAGCATGGACTGGGGGTGAGCCACTGCTGTCTCCGCAGCTTAGACCACAATAGACAACTGATTATTGATTGGGCAGGTTGGAGGTCCACAATGCCAGGGAAACACTGCGAGCGCTGGTTTCCCACATACGCGCGGAATGGAAGTACGGCCTCGCAGCGGCGGGACTGCGGGAGGAGGACTGGAAGGTGACGGGTAACATGACGAGCAAGGAGCGCGCCAAATACAACAAGCTGCTCAGCACGCCCAAGCTGGACGATGAGATCAAACGTGAGTACTCAATCACACTCCAGAAACATGACTTGCGCACGTACTGACCGTCGAGAAAAAGCGCTAGAACAAAGTCTTCCGCTGTGGTGCCCGACGCCGCGGCGGCCTTGCAATTTCCCGCAGTCGAAATCGTCTTTGGGTTGGACTCCGCCCCCGCGAGCATCGGCCGCTCCCAAACACATACCGGCTAGGGTGACTCCGGAACCTTGCAGCATCCTGAAGAAGTTGAAGAAGAAACAGGTGAGATTCAATGGGACGTAGTCTCTGAGCATATACGAAATCTTACTTTCGTCCCAGCCTAGATCGCGCGTCCGTGTGCAGCCCAACAATGAAGTGCACGTCTCCGTCGTGATGTACATCAGCGAATCCGGAGACGAAACCGACAAAGACAACGAAGTCGAGCTCGCAGTCCTGCCGACCCTCACTGCCAAGCAACGCGCATACCTCGAGAGCGTCGGCTTCTTTAGCATGCTCGAGGGCAAAGCGCGTGCAATGGAGGAGAAGTTCCGGTGGGAGGTGGAGAAGCAGATGATGACGCACTGGCGGCACCATGTCGACATCTTCGCGATGGAGGACCCGCAGGCGGTGCAGCGCAGGATCCAACGCGAGGTCGGCAAGGAGCTCCGCGATAAGTGCCAGGTGCAGGTGCAGGATATCTTCGAGAAGCATATGAGCAAGTTGTTCTTGCAGGTCGTTGCGGAGGAGTGGGGAATCAAGCTTGGCCACGAGGAAATGCAGTACCTCAAGCGCGTGGGCTTTCCAGAAAGGGTGGACGAGATTCACGCCGAGGTCAGCGAGAGACATTCTGGAGACGGCTTCCTGTGGGCTGGGAATAGGCAGAGAGAGGGAAGCTGGAACAAACGCCAAGAAGTTGAGACGAAGCGTAGGGTTGCGGAGGAGATGCGGCGCCTGCTCGAAACGTTCCGAGGGCGTGCGGGGAGTGACAAGTATTTTGGAACGGGGTCGAGGCCATGGGGTTCTCCAGCGACCTGGTGGCAATAAGTAACAGTGCTTTTGAGTTCCGTGTCTTGCGAGCGGAGGGCGTGCTAAAATCGGACCTATGCTTGGCGTCGACGAGGGTGTTTTACTATACGCAGATAATATGCAACCCGCTAATTACTACGCATCGAGATGTGAGATGTGGAATATTGACTAAGTCCGCGAGAGTCACTTATGCAAAAAAGCGTGAGGCTTCATGGTAGAATTTGACTATTGTATATGATTATCTATCTCAGTAATCAGGCTACGAAAGATTCTGTAAGCTCAGATGCGAGACGTCAACAAGGATCAATTACTCACGCACATATTGTCCGTATCTGTCTTCGCAGCAATACGGACTGCATGCGTGAACGTTCCACCTGCCTCCCTGCTTATTCACCACCCACGACGCCTCCACTCTCCCCAGGTTTCCACGAACCCAACCTCCTCCCCTCCCACCAAAGCCCTGGTCTCCCATATGCATCCTCCCCCGCTTCTCCATCAACTGTTCGTTCCCACCTCAGCTCAATCTCACCCCTCAGCAGCCCATTCGACGCTGCCAGGGCAGGATTCCACACCGCCGCGCCAATAGACACGCTCCGCGCAGGCGGGAGGTGAAGGAGAACGAGGGGTGCCGGGGAGGAGTGCGCTGCGAGGAGAGATGCGCGAGTGAACGGGGACTCGGAGAGGAGGACGCCGATAGTTGGCACGGGGGTGGTCGATGCTGCGGATGCGGGGGAAGTGGATGATGTCGGATTGAAGCTGAGCGCGCTGTGTCGCGCAAGAACGCCTTCGAATTCGCGCACGTATGCTGGGCCCAGTTTCTTCTTCTCGGCTTTACACTGCGCGAGCACGCGTAAGCGGCGCATTGGGGTGCTCGGGCCCAGCGTCCTTTCCTCGCCGGTTTCTGTATGGACATATCCGTGCGCCATTAGCACCCCGTCTCATACGTAGCACATGCAGTGGAAACGAAAACGCACTCGTCCGATCGACCAAAGCCGCCGCTCGCGTGTCCGGCAACCACCACCACCCAAGCAGGTCGACACCGCGGTCGTCACGCCCACCGACGCGCGTGAGCTCCATGGACATATTGTCCTGGAGGATGCGAAGCGCGCGCTGCTCGAAGGCGGTCCCGCGATGGACGTTCGACAGCGCGTAGAGACGGCTGGTGGGGCGCATGGCTGGTGAAAGTCCTAGCGATGGATCCCAATCAAGCGCTGTGAAAGGCTGTTGTTGACATTACATATGCTCTTGTCTTCGGTATGCAGAATGTTGGACCTTGGACCTTGGAGGCTGAAAGACGTAGGACACAGGGCATCATCCGGGTTAGTCTCGGTTCCAGACGTTCAGGGAGGCGTCTCGGTATCCCGGCCCGGTATTCAAGCGGAGATCAAAGGCGGAGTCAAAAAAAGCGGTCAAGTT